>NW_020870658.1:115000-117500 GCF_003789085.1 Penaeus vannamei | reverse complement strand
GGAGTCGGGAGGATGCATCACGTGGAAGCCGATGGTTGAAATGATAAACCGGAAGAAAAGCCTCACCACGAGTAAAACTATTTTTATAATATGATAATGTACAGTATATGAATATTAATCTTGCTTGTACGTAATATTTTGCATGTGCAAAATAAATACTCTTATCTAATTTTATTTGTCTATTTAATGTATTCATTACTAATTTATGCAACAAGTATTCTTGTAACAAACTTCTCTCTCTCTCTCTCTCTCTTTATATATATATATATATATATATATATATATATATATATATATATATATATATATATATATATATATATATATATATATATATATATATATATATATATATATATATATATATATATATATATATATATATCACATATATACGCCCGCTATTTTTCGCTTCACCCTGCCATTTGATTTCACTGTACGAAACAGAGGTAATAGGAAAGTTATATTTATCCAGCTCTTTGTGTCGCTCCGCCTTTTCTGAGATTGCGTGGGCTAGTGTCCGTGTGGTACCATTGGTAACCTTGCCTGCTGGTCACCCAAGGCGGACAGACCCATCGCCTATGCTCTAGACTGAAGCAACATGGCATTTACGATATCTGGCGCGGTCTTCCTCTCAGCTTATTTGTCATCTGTAGATATTGAGGCTCCGTGAGTACTACAACGACGGGTGTAGGATTGTTTTCGATGGCAGAGAAGAAATAGTAAGTTGGTAGCATAATCTACAGAAAGAACTTTATTTGAAGGACACATAAGTATGCTTTTTTGAGGAACTTGGAAGACCCACGCATGTAAACAATGATGACGTCATGGATACCCTTAAGAAAATCTGTGTAAAAATAAGCAAACTTGAAAAATAAAAGAATATAAAATGCGGTATATATTATAAACTCACATCACTTGAAATATACATAATTATTACTATTTGTGTAGTTGAGTATCTTTAGACATTTAATACCTTCAGACTCTTCAGCTCTGAACCTAATCTGCAATATCTTGTCATCTACATCATAGCATATTGGATTATTAATTCCTAGACAGTGGTAGGTTTTTTCTTGTTCTAATTGTTGATGGTTGTGTTATTATAAATTTGAATGTTGAATGTTAAGTCATCTTGCTTCTGTTAAATGTTACTTTGACGCATTTATCTAGTTCGCTTTCCATTCCGATATCACTGAAGGCTTTTGCAGTTCTAATCGTACCTTCTTGCTCGTCATAATATTTTACAAAATAACTGCTAAGTAAAGCCAAAAAGACACGAATAAAGAGAGGAAAATGGATCTCCTTAGAAAATACCTCTTCTGACCTTAATTGGGTTAGATATCAAAGTGCCTTAGGTATCATTCATTGTCGTTGTCTTCCATACCTTGCCTCATGAAGTTGATGGATATTGGTTATGATCTGTAAATGTTCATGGCTGTAATTATCCTTGAGTGAGGGAAACTGTCGAATAATTTTTATGTAATCAATCCGCAATGTGCATAGGTTCATTTTCTTTGTTTTACAATACTCTAATCTTAATTCATTTATCAGTTGTTGGTATTTACAGCCACAACTTTCTTTTTTTCAGCCTTTCTGTTCTTGTGATGTAAGTCCGTTCTGCTGGTATTGATTTGAGGGTCCTGTACATTTTAGTTAAGAATGTTATTAGCCTATAGCTCTTCGCATTCGATGTCTCGACAGTCTTTGGTAATAAGTGGATGATTCCTCGGCCTAACCATTCTGGGCAGTTTATTGGATCTTGCATTAGTGCATAGTACGACTTTGTCATATCACTATACATTGTTTCATTCTGAAGGGCAACTGTCACTTCGTTCCCTCGCATATCCCATTTTTGGACCGTCTGTTCTTTTGTGACCTTTTGTTTTATTCACTAAGCTGTTTCATTGTGGCATTTCTCGTTTTTTCCACATCTTTTCCCAGAACTCTTCTATCTCATCTAATATAGTCTTAAACCCCATTTCGCCAAGTGTAGATTCCTTTTTTCATACCTTCTGCTCCTCTGAACCTTTGCTTGAGTGTGTTGTTTTAAGTGTTCTTTAATTAAGGGAATGTCTTAAGGGTTTGAAATACTTCTGGTATCGTTTGGTTTACCGGGACAGCATTTGATAATTCCATAAGTAAGGACAATTGACTCCGTTTTTGCCTTATTTCTTTTTCTATTTTGTATTTTCATGCTGGTTCTTTTAATTTATCCCTTTTTTAAAATTGACATCCTTTATCAATACCGCTTCTGAATACGCCATTTGGTTATTTGTTTCAATGTTCTTTTTCTGTGCCAACCCTTCCTTTGTTTCAGTGATGGTATTGTTAATGGCATATCATTTGATGCTTCACGATCACCATTTTCATTTACTTCTCTGGTTAGATTCACAGCTTCATTGTTTTCATCAATCGTATTCACTTATCTACGGTTGTATAGACTCTTTGACTTCTCTCTATATGGGGTCCAATTCGGCGTCTGTTAATGTTTTGGTTTTAA
>NW_020870658.1:70000-77500 GCF_003789085.1 Penaeus vannamei | reverse complement strand
GTTTCCCTATTAACAATTGCTGTTTTGTACTGATAAAGCTTTTGTTACTGATGAAAATTCAGGTAATGCGACGCTTAATGCAAAATGATTATGATGATAATAATGGTGGTGGTGGTGATGGTGATGATGATGATTGATGATGATGATGTGATGATGATGATGATGATGATGATGATGATGATGATGATGATGATGATGATGTGATTATGTGATGATGGTGGTGGTGGTGGTGAAGATGATAAGGAGGAGGAGGAGGATATTCAAATAACAATAACAATAATTATGATGATGACTGTGATGATGATGATGATGATAATAATAATAACAATAATATTAGTAGTAAGAACTTTAATAATGAAAATTATAAAAATGATATTGATTATATTAACAACAACAACAATAATGATAATAATAATAATAACAATAATGATGATAATAATAATAGTAATGGTAATAATAATAATGATAATAATAATAATAATAATAACAATGATAATAGTGATAATAATGATAATGAAAATAATAAATAATAAAAATAGTAGTACTAATAATGATAATAACAATAATGGTAAGAAAAAAGAAAAATCATCATAAAAATAGTATTCTAAATATCTATCATTAATAATGACAGCAACAATTATGATAATAGTAATAATAGTAATAATGATAGTAATAATCATGACAGAAATAATCAAAATGATAATAAGAATGATACAAGAAGTGGCACAGCTCAGCGGTAGAGCGCTGGCTTTTGCATCGCAAAATCATGTGTATTTATTCACTAAAGATTTTTTATTGTTCTTTAAGATTTTATCAATGATTTACACTTCAAAGTTGATGGTTGTAATAGAACAAGCATTTACACTCTATGAAGATAATTGATACCATCAATATGTTTAAACATACTGTAATAAATCATATTTTTTATAATGATAATAGTACAATATACTTTATAGATCCAGCTAAAATTTGGGCAGCTATAGGTTTGTCGTCATTGTATCAGCTGTGAAGCCGCACGGCGCCTTTTGTATCCTTTAATAGAACATTGCTGTAAATATGCAGAAAGAGGATCAATTAATGATTGATAATATATCAGAATGGGCCGCCAAAGCCTATTTGCCATTATTGATATGAGATTACCTTCATCTGTCTCTGACGCGGCATACTTGCCTGTGACTCCCAACGAAACTGTCTTTGACAAACAGTTTTTGCCTCTGACTCAGCCTTATGTGTGTGTGGAAGTGTCCCACGTCCATAAAGACTTTCTTTAAAACTACATTGCAAATTTACAGAAACTTGAAGGTAAGTCTGCATCAGCTATGATAGAAATAAAACAACTTGGAACCCCTTTTGATTTATTGTCAAACGTAAATTTGGTCGTTTCTTTTATATTACTGGTGTAAAGGACTCTAATGTCCCTGCGAATCAAGACTGTCTTTCATCTATCCTTAAGCAATTTTCGTTTGTTGAAGATTATTCTGCTTTAGAAATGATAATAAAAAACTAAAAAGCCACTCTTGATAAGTTATCAAACACTAATTGAGCTGTCTCCTACATTTCTATTGCTGTATTTTGTTTAAAAAATACAGCTTTTACAACTGATGCAATGACGATAAACATAGGGATGCAACATCACATTTAGTTCCTAATTGTGTTGTGATACAAGCAAGATTTATTTTTATTATCGTTTTATTATCTATGACGATTTAAATGTTTGTTCTATTACCAGCATGAACTGTGAGATGACAAAATCAAAGACAAAATCGAAAAAAACTGTCATAAACCTTTCGTGAATACCGCGATTGGGCTCGCGACCGGCCGCCCACCTCAGTCGATTCAACTGGGAATAGCACTGCTAGGCTGACGTCAGCAGGAAAGGAACTGGCCACCCTACTGCATCATCCCATGGCTTAGTAAGCCTGTTTCTCTACGAACATGCCCTCTACATCCAATGATGATGATATAATGATAATGATAACAATAACAATAACAATAATAATAACAGCAAGAACCGCAATAATAAGTAGCAATGATAATGGGAATTGTAATGATATAATGTTGATTATGATAAATTGCAAGTAGTATGTCGGCGAAACTTTTTCACTCACCATCCGGAGCTGGACTGCCGTTGGCCATCACCACAGTAAATGCTTAACTTTTTTTTGTGTGTGTGTATGCGTGTGTGTGTGTGTGTATGTGTATGTGTGTGTATGTGTATGTGTGTGTGTGTATGTGTATGTGTGTGTGTGTGTGTGTGTGTGTGTGTGTGTGTGTGTGTGTGTGTGTGTGTGTGTGGTGTGTGTGTGTGTGTATGTGTGTGTGTTCGTCCGTCCGTCCTCCATTTACCATGCCATTGTTTCGTTATATAATGAAGTATTGTAAGGGAGAGGCGGGGGGGGGGGATGGGGGATAGTTGCTTATGGGGCACTGATGAAGAAGATCAACTTGTTCTACATTGCACTATGTCTTTTGCTTCCTTTTATGGGTTTACTTTTCTTCCTGGTCTAAGTTTAAGTCATGGTTGAAATATACCCATCGTTACTTTTTTTTTCTTTTTAGACGTTATTTCTGTTGAAAACGTGTTTTCCTTGTCATATCATTGTGATTTTTATGTTATTATTATTAACGATTATTATCCTAATCATTATAGTTACAATTATCACTTATCCTTATCATTACTCTTATTACTATTATAATTATATTCATATTATCATAATCATATTCTTACTATTATCAACATTACAATTGCAATTAACATTATCATTATCATTATTATTAGTAGTAGGGATAGTAGTAGTATAACTACCATTATCATCATCATAATCATTATTCTGTCATCTTTATTATTATTACTTTTATCATTAATTTTGTTATTATTATTATTACCATTATCCTTATTTTCATTATTATTATCATTATCATCATCGTTATCATAACCCCCACTATAATCGTCATTATTATTGACGTTGCATTTGTTATAGAAGTCACATCCTCTGTATTAGTATTTATATCCTTATGTTGTAATTCGTACCCTTTTCATTATTGCCATCACCTTCATTAATTTCGAAATTATTACAACTGTCACTATTCCTGTTGTCGTTTCGTGTACTTATTCTCGCAACATGAAAATATTAGAGGATCATATTGCGTCTCGCGTCCAAACTGTGACGCAACTTTTAGCAAGAGCGATGTCAACTTTGCGTTTAATTCGCCAGATTTAGGGGATTTTGAGCTCATCTGGCGGATTTGGAAAAGTAGAATGGACGGTTGATTTTTTTTTTCGATTTTTTCTTTTCTTTTTGGCGAATTTTCTTTTGTTACAGTTTATCATTTGGATATTATGAATTTGGGAAATAGGTTATTGCATGGAGGCAACAGATCTTTTTTCCCCTCTATGAAACTGTTCATATATCTATCTGTCTGTTTGTTTATGTAAAAAAGGAGTCAAAACTGCCATCATTACCTCTTTAAATAGGACAGTGAATAATTTCTTCTTGTAATGAAAAATTGCGGCAGTAACAAAGAGGAAACTAATCTGTGTTTATAATGTTAAAGCTGACATTACTGTCGATATTTAAAGTATCTATATAGCATGATAGCAATATTAATAATGATAGTGCTGCTGATAATGGTAATAATGGCGGTGATTATATACAAACTAAAACTCATATTAATGAAATATTCATAATATTATGGATAATGATGATAATAATGACAATACAGAATTACTAATGATCGTTAATAACAATAATAGTTCTCATCATGAAAATATCAACAATAAAAATCCAACAGCAAAAATAACGTTAATGATCAACGAAGATTATTTTCAAATTCAGCTAATTCAGTTGACAAAAAATTACCTTTCCATACACTTAATATCAGGAAAAATATCATGAATGCAGCTTCAACCACATAGAATTAGTCAAAAGTTGGCCTTAGGCTTATGATTATACAGTAAACCACATTTTCTTAAATGTAATGAATAGTACAGTAGTCATCTACTTCGTTCTGGATTTCTGTCTATCGTGTATGTTGTAACGGCGTCTCGTCTCGTATACCCTGAAGGAAGCGTTCCCTTTGTCCCTCTGAGTACACGACCGAGTTCTTAAATGTTTCGCTGTATCAGGGATCTTTGTTTTGACGGCCAAAGAAAAAGCTCGGAGACGTTTCATTTTTATAAAAGACCCACATGTTTCCCTCCAACGGTCCACTGCGTGAGCCTGGAGGGCGCTGGTCTTTGCGGACTACAGTGCAAGTCGCTGAGGTCGCGTTGCCTGGCGTATTGTAGGTTCCTTTCCTCCGCTGCAGCTTTGATATTGTAATTTTATTTCACAGCGTCTGCCTGCCCTCTTGACTTCTCTTTTATGGCCTTTCTCTTGGGAAATGGGTAATGGGAGGTCAGGGCAGCGAAAGCAGGATATATACATTTTTATAGGATATATATATATATATATATATATATATATATATATATATATATATATATATATATATATATATATATATATATATATATATATATATATATATATATATATATATATATATATAATTACGTAGGAGCGATGGGGGCAAATTAACTACCGCATCCTTTCGACAGCCGCCACATCTGTGTCTTAAAATCTTTCATTTTCCGTCTAGTCTCAGAAAATGAAAACTGAAATTCACCGCAGTCTCTCTTCGATTCACTAAGCCTTTTATGAGAACACAAAATGGTGTAAAGCAATACAAATATTACATTTACAAAATACCAGGCATATGTATAAGTATTTAGCGTCAGCTGATATAAATGAAAAAGAGCCTTGGCGGAATCAAAGAAATCCAGAGTCCGGAATCAGGCGAACTGAAGACCAGTTTTGCCAAATTGCTGATGTCGTTCGTAGCCAACATTCAGCGAAACTTTCCTGATATCGCCCAGTTGTAATAATAATTTGGACGGTTTTGTTGCCATACCGTTGATTCCCTCTGCTCTGTCAGCCTCTTCTTCCCTTTTCCTCCATCGTCATCATCATCCTTTCTCATCTCTCTCTCTCCCTCTCTCCCTCCCTCTCCCTCTCTCTTCCCTCCCTCCCTCTCCTTCTCCTCTCTCTCTCTCTCTCTCTCTCTCTCTCTCTCTCTCTCTCTCTCTCTCTCTCTCTCTCCTCTCTCTCTCTCTCTCTCTCTCTCTCTCTCTCTCTCTCTCTCTCTCTCGTCTCAGAGCCGCTTAGGGACAAATAATGATTGAGAATGTGACGAATATTCAGCTCCTGAACCTTTAGTAAAACGTGCTCTGCCATGAGTTTATTTATCTTTCATCCCTTTAATTGATAATCACAGCTTCCGTCAACTTGAACTAATTTTACTTTCTTGAAGGCGGGGAGGGGGGCAGGTTTATCCATGACTGAGAAAGGCATTTCTCTACTTACTTTTGTCTCGAAATACGAAAAAGACGGCGAACCTTTATACTTTTTGTACTTTTCATGACAGAATGTCGTCTTATGGTTTACAAACGAGTTGTTGCTTCTTAAGTAAAAAATCAAAATATGGCCTAATATAATTCGCCGTGGACACTACTTGTACCGCAATCAATATAATTTTTTTACGGCCAGTTCTATCAAAATTGGCAGGAAAAAGACAACGTGGCAACAGCTACTGACCTCAGGCTTCAGGTGCTATTAAAGATTTTCAATTCCAAATTCTCAGTATTATTTTCGACAACCATACTTCGTCCGCCGTTTTTATTCGTTATGAACAAAAGAAAAAGACGGGCTCGGCAACGAACTATTTCAACATAAATGGTGTGGAAAGAATAATAATTATAATGATAATGGTAGATGTATCAGCAGCAGTAGCAGTAGCATCAATGGTAGTAATAGTAGTAGTAGTAGTAATAATAGTAATAGTACTGACAAAAAGGATAATAATGATGATGAGAATAACAATGTTAACAATGATGATACTGATGATAATCATAATAATGATGATAGCAGTAATAGTAATAGAAGAAAGTTATTAGAAAATAATAATAGTATGCAATAACAACAATTGTTATTATTATTATTCCCGTTGTTGCTATTATTTTCATCATTTTGATTATTGGTATTATTATTATTATCACAATTATTATGACTAATTAGTACCATCATTATTCTCAATAATAGTACTGATAGTAATAATCACAATGAAATTGATAATGATAATAATAATAATGAGGATATCAAAAATTATGAAATACAGTAATGTCTTCAATAGTAACGATAACGATGATTAATGATGAAAATGATTTTAACGATAATGATCATAATGATAACATTGTTGATAATGATAGTAGTATTAATGATGATGAGAATGATGGCGGTAATTAGAAAAGTAATGAGAATAATAATGAAGAAAAAATATAATGATAAAATGGCAAAAATGATAATGATAATAGTAACAATAATGATAATGAAATGCATAATATAATAATAAATAATATAATTATAAATGATAAATGATAATGATAATAATGATAATATAAATAATAATAATAATAATAATAATAATAATAATAATAATACTATTAACTAATAATAATAATATATAATAATAATAATAATAATATAATTAATAATAATAATAATAATAATAATAATAATAATAATAATAATAATAATAATAAGGATAAGGGCAATAATGAATAATGATAATAATAATGATATAATATCAATAATGTTAATGAGGATCATAATATGATAATGATGATGATGATAATAATAATAATGATAATAATAATTATAATAACAATAATGATAATGATAATAATGATAATGATAATAATAATAATAATATATAATATAATAATATAATAATAAAATAATAATATAATAGTAATAGTAATATTAATGATGAATAATATACTACTACTAATATTAGTGATGGTAATGATAGTGGTAATATTACTATCAATGATAATATTAATAATAACAATAATGATTACAGTAACATTAATAATGATAGCGGTTATGATGATGATAAGGGTGTAGATAATAATGATGAAGATGATGGTAATGATTATAATAACAATAATGATAATGATACTGACAATGATAGTAATAGCAATAACATAAAATGTTATGGTAATGATGATAATTACAGTGGTAGTACCGATACTAATGATACTATTAATATTGATAATGATAATTATGATGATAAGAATAATGACAATGGTACTACTACTACAATAATAATAATAGTTGCAATTATAATAATAATAACAACGATAAAAACAATGATAACGATGCTAATAATGTTTACCGCAGAGTTGTGCCATCCTCTTACAGTATTAGAAAAAAAAAGTTTATTACAGCAAGCCTTTCATCGAATTTTACCATTAATTGCTTTCCTTTTGAACGCTCCCTGCAAGCAACATTTCAGAGGATGAAATATACAAAATTCTATATTAACCTTGATATGACTCCGTTGACCTTAAAAGAATAATTGAAATCACTTTCTTCTCCTCCTTTCGGTGTGTCATTTGGT
>NW_020870657.1:517475-532058 GCF_003789085.1 Penaeus vannamei | reverse complement strand
CGCTGTACGTCGCGCCCCGATTGGCTTAAAACGCTTCTCCAAGCAGGCTCCTGTTTCAGTGTGGACCAGACAACTGTGGAAGTGTCTTTAAATTAAGCTACAAATCATAGTACAGTGGCCTTGATGGGAGAATACGAATAGTCAAAATAACACACATAGATGAAATAAAGAATATACGTAAACTTGGGTTTTAAAAGCAGATAGTTTGCCACCAACAAGTCTCGGGAAAAGGAGGATAACCATTGCACAATGTCGGTGGTTGTGGTAGTGAGTTCACTGGCGTTGGTAACTTTTTGAGTTTTGACCGGCAATTCAATACAACTGGACAAAGTGGGTGGGGGTGTGAGGAAGCTAGCGGCCGCATCAAGATGCAGAGGTAAATCTACCCAACATCCTTCACAAAAGCGCAAATTTTCTCCAAATCAATATAAAGTGCCTTTAAAAGCAATGACACCACACCCGATTGACAGCCCTTTCATTCTGATGCGTTATCGAAACAAATGAATATCCCTGAATTAAAATATAGGCCTACCCCATTCCATATATCGCGATTTTATGAGGTTAAATATAACAAATAATCGAATACAATATCAACAGAAGAATGTTGCTAGAATTTCTCAGACTTTTTCACTTGAAATATTTCTTATATTTCATAGACTACAGATATATTCTCGATTTAGAGAGACGAGGAGTTTAACAAAGTAAATTGTTCGTCTTATAATAATTTATTATCTATAATTAAAAAACTTTTTATTCCCATAATCTCCATTATATACTTTCGTTTTCAGTTAATTTCAATTTCTTTGAATATGATTTTAAGAAAATTACAGAATCAGATACAGTGAAAAAAATATTTATATTATAAGATATTAAGCGGAGTTCCTGGCCAACGCCCGCATTCGAAGGATCGTGAGCAGTACAGTACGCGACCGACGCTATTGCCATGCTGACGGTACACCGCTTGACTTAGCAAGCGCAAGTCTAGCCATCTACGGAGGTCGCTTGAGAAAGCAAGCAAAATGCTTGAGTTAGCAGGAAAAACGCTTGAGATTTCAGGCAAGAACTTTCCCTGCTTAAAACGCTTTTAGTGTCCGAAGAGCGCTTTGGGAATCACAAAAAACTACTCCAGAGCCACGAGACATTAAAAGCGTTTTAAGCAGGAGAGCGCTTGGGCAAGAATTCTTGCCAATAGGCCAAGTGCTGTACCGTTCCCTGCTTAAAACGCTTTCCAAAGCAGGCAGGCCCTGTTCAGTGATGCCAGACATGTGGAAGTGTCTTTTTATAAAGTACAAATCATAACAGTCCTTGATGAGCATAGAAATGTCAAAATAACACACAAAATATTCATACTTGGGTTTTAAAAGCAATATTCCCACCAACAATCTCGGAAAGAGATAACCTATGCACAAGTCGAGGGTTGGTTGGTAACAGTTTGAGTGCGCAATTCAAAACAAATGACAAGCGAGCGCCGCATCAAGATGGCAGAGTAAATCTACCCAAACATCTTAACAAAGCGCAATATTTTCTCCTATATTCAATGACACACTCTAAAACAATGACACACACTTCCGATTGGCAGCCCTTTCATTCTGACGCGTTATCAAAAACAAATGAACATCCCTGTATTAAAATATAGGCCTACCCATTCCCATATATCCGATTTTATGAGGTTAAATATAACAAATCATGGAATACAATATCAACAAAAGAATGTTGCTAGAATTCCTCAGACTTTTTTCACTTGAAATATTCTTTATTTCATAGAATAGCAGATATATTCTCGATTTAGAGAGACGAGTAGTAACAGTACAGTAAGAGATAAATTGTTCGTCTTATAATTTATTATTTATAAGTAAAACACTTTTTATTCCCATAATCTCCATTATCTCCTTTCGTTTTCAGTTAATTTAAATTTTTTTGAATATGATTAAGAAAATTACAGAATCAGATACCGTGAAAAAATTATTTATCTGATAAGATATTAAGCGGAGTTCCTGGCCAACGCCCGCATTCGAAGGATCGTGACCAGTACGGTACGCGACTAACGCTGATGCCATGGTGACGGTACACCGCTTGACTTAGCAAGCGCAAGTCAAGCCATCTACGGAGGTCGCTTGAGAAATGCTTGAGTTAGCAAGAAAAACGCTTGAGATTTCAGGCAAGAACTTTCCCTGCTTAAAACGCCTTAAGTATTCTGTTGCAAGGAGTATACCTGCCAACTCCATTTGAGTAGTGCTGGCCCAATTTTGTACTCATATGAACTTGATGTTGCAATAATCCATTTTTGTATACAATGCAAGCACAACCAGTTTTGTATCCAGACTGTACGGATCCGTCAGTGTTCCTTTACCGTCGCCAAAGCAACTTGTTTCAACACGCTGCTTTCTTTGCGGTAGACATGTAAAGTGCACAATCAGTGATGAGTTTTTCCATGGGGGAATAGATCGACCTTTTGGTATCTTACTTATGGGGACGTTAAGCTTGGTAATGTTCATGTAGATTTTGTGTACCAAAGAACGCTCGTGTGTCTGATTAGCCTCGCCTGCTTGCGTGATTTTAGGTTGCAGCTGTTTTTGGAAATATGTGAGATACAAGGGTTCCCTCACGGCTTTGACCCCAAACAGAGTGCAAATATATATTATTCTATCAAAAATGGATGGTAAGTTTAGCTGATCTCCTCATGTTCACTATCCTTGCTGTTCTCGGGGCGCCGAGGATAATCCTCATAGCTTCGTTTTGTGCAGTGCATGGCAGTCTACAACTGACCTTATAAAGGCAAAGTAAAACAATCTAGTGAGCTTAACATTGATGCCGCGTCCCTTTCCGACAAGGACTTTCAGCGGTTTCAATCTCTCCCAGAGTCTCTTCTTCAGAGAAGTGATCAGGTCTGCATCATTTACGTTCACCCCGAGATATTTATACTTATAACACATGTCATGCTCCTGGTTTCCTATGTGAAACGCGGGTGGGGGTATTATACCCGGGTTGAGAGCCATTGTTTTTTTTCAGCAGAGATGACTAATCCACACTCATGTGCCCTTGTTGTGAGTTCGTCGAGAATTCTTTGCATTCTTTCATATGATGATGCTCTGACACATATGTCATCAGCATAACATATAATAGATTCCCCATCCCCAAGCGGAATATCAGTCACCAACTTGTGCATAAGGACATTGAACAGCGTAGGGCTGAGAACTCCTCCCTGTGGCGTCCCAACTTCAAAGGGCTGTGAGGTGGAACTCCTCACTCCCCTGAACAAGACACTTGCGGATCTGTTAGAAAGATACATTCTAATCCAGCTCCATAATTTACCTCGTATGCCAAAGTTTGCCAATTGTTCTAGAATGACTTCTCTGTTTGCAATGTCAAAAGCTGACAAGATCAAGAAAAACAGCATGCTTCCCTGGGTTAGAGCCTGAAAAATACTCTGCAAAGCAATGTTGTGTATTACGTCCCGGTAAGAATCCGTACAGTCTGTGAGATAATTTACCTTCTAACCTGTACCTGAGTCTGTTTAGAATTATCCTTTCTAGCACTTTGCATAAACATGAGGTTAGTGAAATCGGGCGGTGTTTATCAGTGTTTGGCTTCGGGATATAGGGATGATTAGACTGCGCGTCCAGGAGTCAGGTAGAATACCTTGTGACCAGCTCAGCCTGTACAGGTGCAAAAGGGGATTACCAAGTACCTGGGCTATAAAGCGAAGGACACTATAGGAAATTCCATCTTCACCTGGGGCGGAGGCCTTGCCTTTGCTTAGTGCATTGTTCAATTCCCACTCACTAATCTCAGCAGAGTCAGAAATGTCGGAATCAGAACATCCAATCTCTATAGCAAATTTCCGTGCAACTTTAGACTGATTAAGGTGATTCTGAATATTTGTGGGAAGTGAGCTCAATCTGGACGCTCCAGCCCACTGACTAAGGAGCATATCTGCCTGTGCAAGAGGACTATGAAACTGTGGAGAATTAGTCGGTTTGCCCTGAAGACAATTAATTTTTTGTCTCCAGAGCCTCAGACATCTGAAGTGTTATTGTTAATTAGCTTTGTAGAAACTGTTTCAAAGTGTTCAATTTCCAATTTTGAGTTTTTAAATTCCCGGTAGATTTTGTTAGCCCTGAAGAAATGTGTACTTGAAGGCTGTCACAGGTATTGGTCGCTGGCCTGTAGATATTTAAGGAGCTTCCTGAACTCGCTTTTGTTCCCTTGTATAATTGTGGGGTCACCGACGCCACTTAGGTTTGTTTCAAGGGTTGTGAGTTATTATCCTCTAAGGTTTTCTTTGGACAGACCCAGTAATCAGTAATCAGTGCCAGGCCGTGACACCTTGCTCCCCGCATCTGACGCACCTCTTCACGATGGTGACGGCGTCTTCGGTGTCGTTGTCCTTTCCTCTTTCTTGCAGGGCAAGGTCATTTGTCTGGGGAGCTTCTGCACAGACAGCACAAGCTGGTTCCTTCCTGGCAGTGTTTGGCTACGTGGCCGTAGATGCCTGGCACTTGTAGCAGGCCACCACCTCTGAGCTCCATGGGCATATACAGCTCTGCTCTATGAACTTGCCAAAGAAGTGATGTTTAGAGGGTGACGGGCGTTCTCCGCTCCACACAATTATGAGTCTATTTAATGGCTGCCCTTCTTTATAGATTCTCCGGGCTTTAAAAACACCCGGAAGGTGCATTGCGTCATCTGCAGGGGCCTCCTTTGGAAACCTGGTAACCAGGTATTCCCCGTATCTCTTGGGTCTGGGCTGATACTCGTCTTTCTCTTCAAGCGAAATCCTGCGACAGCACCAATTGGGCTACGTAGTGTGTTGGTCCCAGTCGGACGTAGACATGCGCGAGGATCGCCATTTCCCCTGCAACATGTCTAGCGGTCCTTACTCTTGGAGGGAAGGGAGTCGGCTGACTTCCTTCATCCACCTTATTTTATCGACCGTGGACGTTTCCTCGGGAGGCCAGGCGGATGTACTTCTGTCTTGGGGCGATGGGTTCTCGGGATTGTTCCTGGGGTCGTTCATTCAGTCGCGTTCCCGGATTCACGTGATGTCTTTTTATTTCTTTTCGTGACGACTTGATAGCCCTCGTCGTCAACGTCAGGGTTTGCAAGGTGATCTCGTTATTCATGTCAGAAGAATCAATCTCTCCCACAAGGGTGGGGGTGGTGGGGTGGGTGGCACCGCGGTGGCCCCAAGGTCATCACCTTCCCCCTCCATGGGTGGGGCCGCGGGCGGTGAAGACCGCCGCTAAGGTTATTTACTCTCTGCGGTCGGGCGAGGGGAGGGTGCGAACGCAGGTCAAGTGCTGTCACACATACACTCCCCAGGCCTCGCCAACGGTCCTTCGTAGAGCCCTCGTTAACTTAGGCCACTGGAAGCATTCGTATTTTCATATAAGCCTGATTTTCCCACATGCCTTGGCTTTTATGTCCGACACAATTTGGTGATGGTACACCCACACACACCAGTCCACACTGCTGGGTATAGGGAACGACCCAGGTTTCAAAGAATGGGGTTTATCCCCGTAAAAATCGCCAAAAAACACAGGAGGGCAATCTGATGGAACGCTCTTGCCCTTTGGTGTCACTAGGCTTAGAACTGACCTCTTTAGTTGTACACGATTGTGTGGGTATATCTCGCTCGTGCCGTAGAACTGAGATCTTAGTTGTAACGAATTGTGGGCATCGGGTCCGTAGAGTTTCAAAAGGAAATGCAATAGGAAGGGGAGAAATGGGAGGGAAGGAGAAGGAAGAATCGAGGGAGGGAAGGAGGGAGGAGGTAGAAGAGAAAGAAAGAGAGAGGTGGGGGAGGGAGGACGATTAGGTGAGGGGTGAGAGAGAGGAGGGAGAGGGTAGGGAGAAGGTTATGAAAGGGAGAGGACAGAGACCGACAGTGTGTGTGTGAGAGGAAAGAGAGAAAGCGCGAAAGAGAGAGAAAAGATAAAGAAAGATCGAGTGAGAAAGTCTTGAGACGAGACAGGCCAACGCCCATTGAAATAGTAGCCCGCTGCCCTGCATACCCCTCGCAAAAACACGAACCATCTACTGACCTCCCAAAATTCTCTACTTGACCCCAACCTCCATTTGACCCCAAACCTTCCCATTTTGACCCCCAACCTCTACTTTGTGACCCTCAACCTCCATTTGACCCCCAAACTCTACTTGAGCCCAACCTCCATTTTTGACCCCGACCTCTACTATTACCCACCAACCTCTATTTGACCCCACCTCTACTTGACCCTAACCTCCATTTTGAACCCCAACCCTCCTAATTTGACCCCAAACCTCTACTTGACCCCCAACCTTTCTACTTGACCCCAACCTCCAGCTTGACCCCTCAACCTCTCATTTGACCCCAACCTCCTATTTGACCCCCAACCTCTTACTTGACCCCAGTACCTCCATTTTGACCCTCAACCTCTACTTGACCCCAACCTCCATTTGACCCCCAACTCTTATCTTTGACCCCCAACCTACCTCCTATTTGACCCCCCAACCTCTACTTGGACCTCCATACCTCCCATTTGACCGACCCCCAACCTCTACTTTGACCCCCAACCTCCATTTGACCCCCAACCTCTACTTGACCCCAACCTCCATTTGACCCCCAACCTCTATTTGACCCCCAACCTCCATTTGACCCCAACCTCTACTTGACCCCAACCTCTACTTTGACCCTCCAACCTCTACTTGACCCCAACCTTCACCTCTACCCCCAACCTCTACTGACCCCCCTGCATTTGACCTCCCTAACCTCTACTTGACCCCCAACCCCATCCACTTGACCCCAACCTCCTGATTTGACCCCCAAGCCTCTTTTCCTCATCCCACCACTTGACCTCCTATTTGACCCCCAACCTCCATTTTGTCCCCCCAAGCTCCATTTGCACCCCCAACCTCCATTTGACCCCAAACCTCTACTTGACCCTCCAACCTCTACTTGACCCCAACCTCCATTTGACCCCCAACCTCTCCTTGACCCCCAACGCTCTACTTGACCCTCGCAACTTGACCCCCCAACCCTCTCCTTGACCCCAAACCTTCTACTTGACCCCAACCTCTACTTGACCCCAACCTCTATTTGACCCGCCAACCTCTACTTGGACCCCAACCTCCCATTTTTGACCCCAACCTCTTACTTGACCCTAACCTGCTTTACTTGACCCCAGCCTTCTACTTTTTTGACCCCCCAACACCTCCATTTGACCCCCAACCTCTACTTGACCCCAAACCTCCACTTTGACCCCCAACCTCTACTTGACCCAACTTCCCTCTACTTGACCCCCAACCTCTACTTGACCCCAACCTCCCATTTGGACCCCCATACCTCTTACTTGACCACTCCATAAACCAAGAACAGACGACAAGGCATTCCGGAGCCGCCACCTATGTCGGAGAGCCTTTCATAATCTAAGGCACTTACCGAGAGAGAGGGAGAGAGGGGGAGAGAACGAAACGAAAGAGAGAGAGAGACAGGGAGGGAGAGAAAGAAAGAAGTGGGAGAGGGAGGGAGGAGGGAGAGAGGGAGAGGGAGAGAGGGAGAGAGGGAGAGGAGAGGAGAGGGAGAGAGAGAGAGAGAGAGAGAGAGAGAGAGAGAGAGAGAGAGAGAGAGAGAGAGAGAGAGAGAGAGAGAGAGAGAGAGAGAGAGAGAGGGAAGAAGAAAGAGAGAGAGAGAGAAGAGGAGAAAGAGAAGAAGAGAAGAAGAGAGAGGAGAGAGAGAGAGAGAGAGAGAGAGAGAGAGAGAGAGAAGAGAGGAGAGAGAGAGAGAATTGAGAGAGAGAGAAAGAGAGAGAGAGAGAGAAAAGAGAGAGAGAGAAGAGAGAAAGAAAGATAGACAAAACAGAGAGATAGACAGAGAGAAAGAAAAGATAGATAGATAGAGAAAAAGAGCAGTTCATGAGAGAACTTTTCTCCGCCAGCCACCATGCTCCTTCCACACTCCCTCATGAGAAGCTCTTCATGACCTCAGAGGGAACATCTCATTTTATTCATTATTAAGGCCGTCTTCCTGCCACGGATTCGTCTAAAACTTGCCAACCGAAAATCTAATTAAAAAAACAAAAAATGTATTTCTTTCATCGCAAACACCGAAATATCTAAAAAGAAAGAAAAATATATATACATATACAAACTGCATAAATATATATATCCCTGTATATATATATATATTATATATATATATATACATATCAACATACACACACATATATACATACACACACACACACACACACACACACACACACACACATCATTATATATATATATATATATATATATATATATATATATATACATATATAATATATAATACACATATCAACATACACACACATATATATACATACACACTATATAATATATATATATATATATATATATAATACATATACTATATCACAACACAACCCTCCAATCCCAAAGAAACACCCTTTTCACGCCAACGCGCGAGCAGAACCTCCCCATCTCGCGACATCTGGCAACCCCGCCGCGTCCGAATGCCTGAGAGAGCGCGGGAAACTCTTCAACTATCCGGCAGGAATGGTCGTTATTGGAAATGGCCGCGTCTTTCCTCCGCTTGGCTTGAAATTGCTGCCTTTCACGCCATTAATGGATTTCCATGACCCATCCAGACGGGCGGTTTTTTTTCCCCTCGCTCTCTCTCTCTTTTTTTTTTTTTTTTCTTTAGTTCTTATTTATCATGAATGCACGCATCGCTTTTTATCAAGTTTGAAGATTATATTGAATGTATGAAGGGACAGAGAGAGAGAGTGAGAGAGAGAGAGAGAGAGAGAGAGAGAGAGAGAGAGAGAAGAGAGAGAGAGAGAGAGAGAGAGAGAGAGAGAGAGAGAGAGAGAGAGAGAGAGAGAGAGAGAGAGAGAGAGAGAGAGAGAGAGAGAGAGAGAGAGAGAGAGAGAGAGACTAACAGTGAGAAAAGACAGACTTAGCGAACGAAAAAAACAAAAAATAAAAAAAAACAAATAAACCAAAAACAAACACAAACATCTAAAAAAAAAAAAAAAAACACACCACTCCCATCAACGAAATCCGAGAGGAGCAAAGACCACCCCCACCCCCCTCCCCCTCCCCCACTCTCTATCTCTCTCCCAACACATTCCGCATCATCCTCCCTTCCCTCTCTCTCTTCCTCTCACCCCCTCTCCCACCCATCCCCCCTCTCTCCCTCCCATCAAACCCTGCATCAACCAACCCTCTCCCACTCCCCCCCTCTCCCTCCCTTACTCTCTCCTATCACCCCCGCCCCCTTCCTCCTCTCACCCCTCCCTCTCACCCCGCCCCTCCTCCCTCCCTCTCCCCCCTCTCTCCCTCCCAAACCCGCATCAACCCTATCTCCCGCCCCTCCCTCCCTCTCACCCCCTCCCTCCTCCCCCTCTCCCTCTCTCCCCCCGCCCTTCCCTCCCTCCCCCCACTCACCCTCTCCCTCTTCTCACCCCCTCCTCCTCTCCTCTCACCCCTCCCTCCCCTCTCCACTCCCTCCCCCCTCCCACTCCCCCTCCCCCTCTCCTCCTCCCCCTCCCCCACTCTTCCTCCCTTCCTCTCTCACCCCCTCTCCCTCTCTCTCCTCCTGCAGGCGAGATGGGCGACGCAGACAGCCTGGCGTACGCGAACCTTCAGGAGGGTGACGTGGAGGAGGTCGTGTCCTTCATGGCCGACCACTTCTACCCGAGGGAACCGCTGGTGAGGCCTTTTCCGTTTTTTTGTTTGTTTGTTTGTTTGAGAGGGAGAGAGAGAGAGGGAGAGAGGAGAGGGAGGGAGAGAGAGAGGGGAGGGAGGGGGAGAGGAGAGAGGGAGAGGAGAGAGGAGAGAGAGAGAGAGAGAGTGAAGAGAGAGGGAGGGGAGAGAGAGGGGGGAGAGTGAGAGGGGAGAGGAGGGAGGGAGAGTGAGAGAGGGAGAGGGGAGGAGGGAGGAGGAGAGAGAGGGGGGGAGAGGGGAAGGGGAGAGGGAGAGGGAGAGAGAGGGGAGAGAGAGAGAGAGAGAGAGAGAGAGAGAGAGAGAGAGGAGAGAGAGGAGAGAGAGAGAGAGAGAGAGAGTGAGAGAGTGTGAGAGAGAGAGAGAGAGAGAGAGAGAGAGAGAGAGAGAGAGAGAGAGAGAGAGAGAGAGAGAGAGAGAGAGGAGAGAGAGAGAAGCGAGAGCGAGAGAGAGAGAGAGAGAGGGAAAGAAAGAAAGAAATAGAGAGAGAGAGAGAGAGAGAGAGAGAGAGAGAGAGAGAGAGAGAGAGAGAGAGAAAGAGAAAGAGAGAGGGAAAGAGAGAGAACAAGATAGACAGATAGAGAGAGAGAGTATATATATGTAAATGTGCACGATATAGTGGTAGATGAATTTTAAAAAAATGACTTTGTAAGAGAAAATAGTGATGAATTAATAAATGATATTGACTGAACAAAAAAAAAAAAAAAAAAAAAAAAAAAAAAAAAAAAAAAAAGGAAAGAAAAAAATAAAAGTGATTAATAAAAAAAAACTGCATGAACTAAATGTACTAAATGAATAAAAGAAATGATTTAGCACTAAAAAACATTATTATTATTTTTTTTTTTGCAGGAAAAAATAAGTGATAAATAAACTTTAAAAATTTGACTTAGCACGAAAAATAGTAAATAATAATAATAATGAATAATAATAATAATAATAATAATAATAATAATAAATACTTTGCCCGAAAAAAAATGATAAATGAATAAAACAGACGATAAGATGAGACAAATAAAACAAGTCCAAAATTAATTTGCAGGATTTAGGATAAGTGTTAAATTTCGATGGTTTTATTAATACCCCCTTCTTTTTCTCTCCGTCTCTGCATCCTATCCTTTCCTATCTCTCTACTCCTTCGCTTCACCATCTATCCCTTTTCATACCCCTCTCTTAACTATCCCTCTCATCCCCTCCGTCCCCAATCATTCCCCCCACATACCCTCCCTCCCTCCCCTTCCCACCTTCCCCCAACCGTCTCACCCTCCATTCCACCCACCCCACATCTACCCCTCCCTCTCATCCCCAACACCCCTCCCCATCCTTTCCCCAACCCTCACCCCCTCCCCTCCTTCCCACCCACCCCCCACCCCACCTCACCTTCCCCTCCCCACCTCACCCCACATCTACCCCTCCCTCTCATCCCCCACACCCCTCCCCAACCCTCACCCCCTCCCCTCCTTCCCCCCCACCCCCCACCCACCTCACCTTCCCCTCCCCACCCTCCCCAACCCACCAACCTAACCCCCTCCATCCCCTCCACCCCTTCACCAGAGCACGGCCTCCACATGACCTACGAAGACAACAAGGAGTGGATCCACGAGTCGGTGCGGGACTGGGTGCGGAGTGGAGCGTCAGTGGTGGCCCGCGACCCACACACGGGGCGAGTGGCCGGCACGATCCTGGCCACCGTGCTCACCCGGGACCAGTCCAACACCTTCGAGGAGGCGCTCAAGAGTCCCAAGACCAAGGTAAGGGAGGGGAGAGGAGGGAAGGAGGGGGAGGGGGAGGAGGGAGGGGGAAGGAGGGAGGAGGGGAGGGGGAGGGGAGGAAGGGGAGGGGGAGGAGGTAGGGGAGGAAAAGGAGGGGGGAGGGGGAGAAGGTAGGAGGGAAGGGGGAGGAGGGAGGAGGAAGGGGGGAAGGGAGAGGTAGGGAGGAAGGGAGGGGGAGGAGAGGGGGGAAGGGGAGGGGGAGGAGGGGGGGGAGGGGAGGGGGATCGGATAGGGGGAAGGGGAAGGGGGAGGGAAGGGCAAAAGGAGGTAGATGAGGCACTCATGAGTCCCAAGGCCAAGATGATGAGGTGGGGGGATGGGGAAGGGGAGGGGGTAGGGGAAGTGGTTTTAGATTAAACGTGAGCAAATCAGAAAATCCTAATCGGCAACCGTCGCGGGACTCAAAGTAAACTTGAATTTCTTTTTCGTGATTTTTTCTTGCTATACACTCGCTAATTCCCTAAAAAAATATATATATAATCTCATAAATCACTGAACTATCCTTTTCCTTTTTTCTGTCCTGAAATAACTGTATTTCATATCAGTGCCTGATTCTGGAACACACAAGGAAATTATAGACTTGTAACATTTCAACACGATCCTAGTGAAACTGGACTTTTATCATTCTTTATATGTATTGGTAACACATACGCAGATGAAATATACCGCCAATTTATCTTTTGTTTTCAGGCCACATCTAGAAAAAAAAAAAAAAAAAACCACCAATCAAAGTCAACTTAATAAGACATTTTCATTAACTCTATTCCCTCTAAAATATCTCCTTAGCAGGCTAAATCCTGCCCACAAAGTCATCATAAAAAGCCATTTCCATCAACATTTTAAGACATTTTCATCAAATCTATTCCCTCCAAGATATCTTTTTGATCAATACTAGAAACCAACTTGCATAAGACGAATAAAAACGTTTCTACCACACTAAATCGCACAAAAACACGCGCCGATCAGAACCAAGCCTGGAACCAAGAACCCAAGGCCCATTAATACTGCATCCATGGTTCCTGTCACTCCCCTATGAATAAAACTCCAGCGACTTTCGATCCTTTCTCAGTTCGAATGTCATATCCTCTGTGCCAAACTTCTCTGTTCGAATGTCATATCCTCTGTGCCAAACTTCCCAGTTCGAATGTCATACCCTGTGCCAAACTCCTTCACTGAGACACAGCGCTTCTACGGACCTCTAAGATATAGCATTGTACCCGCTCTTTAAAGTGTTTTGAGATTTTTTTGGGGGGAGCTTTCTTGTATCCATGGGTATCTCCATTTAAACAAATGGTAGTTTATTACTTCTGTCCACATAACAGAAGATTACGCAAAGTTTAGAATCATTTGGATAGCGAAATTGGTCTCCATTTGACGACGGCGAGGTTAATGTTTTTACTGTTCGCAAAGATCCTTCTTTTCAGTATTTTTATTCTTCTCTAAAGATGATGGATTGAGGACCACCCTCCTAACGCGTCATATTCGATGGTTCCCACCCTCCTAAAGTATCATACAAGATGGTTCCTTGAACTGTGAATGGGACATGACCATGGCAATCCTACACTTAAAATATTCTCCCATCGTGGCCTTCCCTACCTTGGTCTCCAAAGGTTTTCCAATTCAAAAGATAATCACAGAGGCGAAAGTACTGATAGTGCTCACGAGGGAAACTAAAATGAGCGTTGTCCTCTCATCGTCTCCCAGGACAGAGTGTGAGAAGTGAGGACAGCACAGTACAAGTCTGGAATCCCTACTATCGTTACGGGAAAGGCTAGCAACTCAAGGAGGTGTCATGGCGTCTGTTTTGATGATTGTTCAATGGAAATATAACCATTAAAATAATTATTTTCCTTCCTTTTTGAAAACTGAAGAGACCAAAATGATCGACCATATTCATAAAGCTTCCGTAACATTTGTGAAGTCATCAAAATAAACCCAATGTGCCTTTTTTAAAAAAAAGAAAAGAAAAGAGAAAAAAAAAAATCAAATGCCATGACACCTCCTCGAGTTGCTACTGATCTAGCCTTTCCCCTATCTATTGTTACCTTTATTATTATTTTGCCTTCCAAAACCTCGTAGACAGCAAAGTCCTGTTTCTTGGCCCTGTGCGTCGGGAACATTATTTTCAAGTGACGTTTCTGCTGTTAAAGGGCCTTTGCAAATATCTTCTAGGATGTGTCACGTTGATTTATCAATAGATGTGTCATGTTGATTATTTATTGACGTGTCACGTTGATATATATTATTGATGTGTCACATTGATATATATTATTGATGTGTCACGTTGACATATATTTGTTTCATTTCTTAAAATATCAATTAATTGACAGAAAATGATTGTCAATTATTGATGTGTATTGGTCTGTATATTTATGGTGGTTTATATGGATTGGTGATTTCATCGCACGTTGGTTTCATTTCTTAAAATATCAATTAATTGACAGAAAATAACTCATTTTGCAACGGACGAGAAGTGGAACCATTTCCCATAACGGAGGAACACCACGGAAAAAACCTCCCTTTCACCCACATAAAATCTCTTGTCTGTATAAATACAATTAATTAAAGACAAAATGGTAATTTTACAGAACAGTTCCGCTTAACAGATAGCGATAATTTTGGTATCAATGGATTCCTCTCATTGTCTACTATCCAAATATATAGAAATGATTGAGCGACACCCCCCCGCCCCAAAGACCCTGGTACCTTTCATGCTCTCCCTGCTATTGGGGCCATGCTTGCCGTTAAAGGGGAGGGCGGGGATCCGCGTAATAATTTCTATATATTTGGATAGTAGAGAGTAAGAGAAAACATCGGTGCCAAAATCATTGCGATCCGTTTGGCATAACTATTCAGTGAAATATCCAATAAAATAATCTTTAAACATTTGTACACTGACACAAAGGTGCAGGAAGGTCACGCAAGTGGCGTCTCCGCTTGGCCAGACTCAAAAGCAGACCAGTCCATAGATGCTGAGTTCGACCATGTGTCGCTCGAGCACTGTTTATTCCCTACTTTAGTGTTGCTTCACACTTCTCCCGAATTTTTAAAGAGCAGTAGGATGAGAAAACCAGAAACGATGAAGCGACGTTAAAAGTCTTAGAAGATG
>NW_020870657.1:459975-494975 GCF_003789085.1 Penaeus vannamei | reverse complement strand
GCCATGGGGGGAGGGAAGGACGGAGGGGGGCCCGGTAGCTGTTGCTGGGCTCAGCATGGGGCGCGGGGGCGGGGTGGGGGACGGGATGGGGGGCCGGGGCAGGGGGACCACCGGGACTGGGGGCTGTGGATGAGGGTGGCTGGAGCAGGGGGTACGACGGGTCCGGAGTGGATGACTGGGCCGGATGTGATCAGGTCCCCGCCGTGGCCGCCGCCGACGATCGCCGGGATGGAGTGCGAGCTGTAGGTGTCGGAGGGCGGGGGCGGAGGGGCGCTGTAGGAGTCGCCGGCGTGCACCACGTCGGTGTGCTTCACGGGGCCGAAGCCGTGAGGGATGTCGTGGCCGCCTCCGTGTCCACCGCCGTGTCCACCGCCGTGTCCGCCGCCGTGTCCGCCTCCGTGTCCACCGCCGTGTCCGCCTTCGTGTCCGCCTCCGTGTCCACCGCCGAAGCCACCGCCGAAGCCACCGCCTCCTCCATGTCCGAATCCACCTCCTCCGTGACCCTTGCCGCCGCCGTGTACAAATCCACCACCGCCGTGACCTTTGCCTCCAACGAATCCACCGCCGAGACCTTTGCCTCCTACGAATCCACCGCCGCCGCCTCCGCCGTGTCCGAATCCACCACCACCACCACCGTGACCGAATCCGCCACCACCACCGTGTCCGAAACCGCCGCCGCCGCCTCCGTAAGGTGGAGGCGGAGGGCCGTACGTGGGAGTGGGCGGAGGAGGTGGCGGATGGTAGATGGGCTGAGGCTGAGGAAGAGCCACGTACACCGGTCGCGGAGGTCTCGCGGGCTCCTCCTCTCCCTTCCACAGCTTCGTGAGTCCGGAGAACCACTTGCCGATGGTTCGCTTGGTCCTCGTCGCCTCCGCCGGCTGCGATGCCGCGAGGGCCAGCGCCACCAACACCTGCAACGGAAGGGAAAACGAGCTGGTTAGAAGGGGGTATCTGAACGAGCGGCAAAGTAGTTGTTACAAGGAAAGGGAAAACGGTTTGTTCTGAAATAAGGAAAGGGAAAACGGCCTCGTTAGAAGGGGATATCTGAACGAGCGGCGAAGTAGTTACAGAAAAAGGGAAAACGGATTGTTCTGGAGGGAATATCTGAACGAACGGAAATAAGGAAAGGGATAACGGGCTGGTCAGGAGGGGATATCTGAACGAACGGTGAGTTAGTAGTCATACGAAAAGAAAGAAAGAAAGTAAAAAAAAAAAAAAAAACAGGCTAGGGAGAAGGGAACAACTAACTGAAAGACCAGTGAAGTAAATAGTTACAAAGAGAAGGGAAAACGGGCAAGGGAGAAAGGAGTAACTGAAAGAGCAGTGAAGTAGTAGTCATAAGGAAAAGGAAAAAAGGTTTCTTCTGAAGAGGATATCTGAACGAACGGAAATAAGGAGAAGGGAAAACGGGCTGGTGAGAAGAGTTTATCTGAATTAGGAGCCACAGGGAAAGGGAAACCGGGCTAGGGAGAATGGGGTATGTGAACGAGCAACGAAGGATTCGCACGAAAAAAAGGTGATGTTTGAGCGAGAGTAGAAAAATTCGAAGATACGAAACGAGAAGGAAAAAGGGGACTAATAAAAAGAGGAACATCTGGCCGAAAAGTGAAGAAGAAGAAGATAAAGAAGAATAAGAATAAGAAGAATAAGAAGAAGAGGATAAAGAAGAAGAAGAAGAAGAAGAGGATAAAGAAGAAGAAGAAGAAGAAGAGGATAAAGAATAATAATAAGAAGAAGAAAAAGAGAAAATAGAAAAAGTGAGGGTGAACTGGGAACGAAGAAAGAGAAGAGAAAAAAAGGCGAGAAATGGAGGCTGAAAAGAAGAAAGAAAAAGAGAGGCACATTGCAAGTCATTGAAGGTTGTTGTCAGTGAAAAGATTCAATGATTTCATGTTCTGTTTTAGTTAATCACTTATATGTTTTTTTGTCCCTTCTTTAACATTTTAGAAACTTCCTATGGCAGTAATTGTCTATATTTTATTAGCAAAAATATAAAAGAAAACTAAATAAAACAGTAGCACCAGGAAATGATATGTACTTACAGATATACAGACATACAGACATACACAAGCACACACAGACACCCCCCCCACACACGCACACACAGACCCCGCCCCCCCCCACACACACACGGACCCACACAGACCCCCCCCCCCACACACAGACCCCCCCCCGACACACATAACCACAACTAAACATACACATATTCATAAACATTTTTCTCTTTAGCGAGAGAGAGGGAAATGCCCACACTTCTCCCTCGCCCTCCCCTTTTTTCACACACATTCCAGAATCGAGCTGAATACAACAAAACGTACAGGAAAATAACAGAAGTTCAAAATCGAGCTGAATACAACAAAACGTACAGGAAAATAACAGAAATTCAAATAATGACGAGTGGATTCCCTTAGAAAACGAGCCACGTCCTCTGCACCCTAAGCAAATACCAGCCCTGCCAGACGTGCCCTGAAGCGGCCCTTTCGAATGATCACTCGAGGAGGCACTGAGTCATCTTGGAAAATCCGGGATGGCTCAAGTGTGGATTTCGGTATTTTTATTATTATTTTTTTTAAATTTTCTTTCTACTCTTTCGTCTCTCTATTTTTCTTTCTCTTGTTTTTTCTTTAATTTTCTTTCTACTCTTATTATTTTCTTTCGTCTCTCTTATTTCTTTCTTCTTTCTTATTTTCTTTCTCTTCTTTTTATTTCTTTCTCCTTTCTTATTTTCTTTCGTCTCTCATTTTCTTCCTCCCCTTTCTTATTTGCTTTCTCCTCTTTCTTATTTGCTTTTCTCCTCTTTCTTTTTTCTTTCTCCTTTTCTTGTGGAATTCTTTTCTCTTGGGGGAAATAGGAGGAGGAGGACGGGAGATAAGGAGAGGTGATAATGTGTTGGTGGAAGAAGAAAGAAAGAAGAGAGAGGTAGAAGAAAATGAAAAAAATAAAGTCGAGAAGGACGGACGGGGAAATGTGGACATAGCAATGATAATTATGGTACAGACAGAGACAAAAAAGAAAAAGAAAAAAAAAGAAACAAAAAGAAAAAAAAGATAAAACAACAACTAAACAACTCCCCCAAAGAAAAAGAAAAAACAAAGAAAAGAAAAACTAGATACCCCCCAAAAGGAGAGAAACAACCAGACCAGAAAAAAACAAGAAAATCGCTCTTGGGTTTAGAAGAAAAAAGAGAGAGAGAGAGACAGACAGACAGACAGAGAGAGAGAGAGAGAGAGAGAGAGAGAGAGAGAGAGAGAGAGAGAGAGAGAGAGAGAGAGAGAGAGAGAGAGAGAGAGAGAGAGAGAGAGAGAGAGAGAGAGAGAGAGAGAGAGAGAAGAGAAGAAAACAAGGGCACCAGCAGCTATTATTAGAGAGCCGCAGACAACAGCCACAGAACTGGTTGAAGGAGAAAGTCGGCCGCTGCTGCTGCTGCTGCCTGGTGACCGACCTGCCCGAGATAAGAAAATTTTGCGTCCGTCGAAAGTTGAAGTTGCAGGGCATGGTCAGATGAGGGCGTGGAGGGGTAGGGGGTAGGGGGGGGAAGTGGGGGGGTGGGGTGGGGGAAGTAGCAGGTGGCTTGCAGGACGGGGAGGAGTGTAGGGGAGGGGAAGTGGGGGGTGGGGAGTTGCAGGTGGCTTGCAGGACGGGGGGGGGGGGTTGTAAGGAGGGTGGTGTAGGAAGGGGAGGGAGAGAAGGGAGGGGGTGAGGAAGTTACGGGAGGGTGTGGTGTACAGAGGGAGGGGGAGGAAGTTGCAGGAGGGGGGGGTGTTGCAAAGGAGGCGTGGCTTAGAGAGAGAGAGGGAGTTGCACGTGGGTATAGAAGAATTAGGAATGCAAGGAGGAAGAAGAGGAGAATATTGCAAGAAAAGCGTGGTGCAGGGCGGGGACAGATCAAGTTGCAGGACATTGAAGAAGGAGGAACGAATAAACTGCAAATAAGAATAGAAGAAGGGATGTTGCAGAAGAGAGGAGATGAAGGGAGGAAGGAGGAGGGGCAAGAAGGTGTGGTGGAGGGAGTGGCATGTGGAGGGAGTGTGTAGGAGTAGGAGTGGCGGGTGGGGGGTGGCGGGGGGGGGGGTTAAGAGCACGTGTACCATTGCCGCGAGCGAAGATTGGTCAGGAAAGGAATGTTATTGAAGGGAAACGAGGAAAAAAATATATATTAAAAAAACAGAAGAAAATAACGCTAATGATGATTATAAACGTCACAGTAGTGATAAAAGCGGAAGAAGAAAGTAAGAGAGAAAGAAAAGAGAGGGAGAGAGAGAAAAAGGAGAAAAGTAGGAAAAAAGCAAAGATAAAAGAAACGTCGAGGGGATACAGGCATAACGAAACTTTTAAAACGTTTAAAAATTAGAGAGAAAGTAAACATGAAAATAAACACGAAAGATAGTAATCAGAGAGTATTTAAAAAATCACAAAAGAGGAAAACGAGACACGAATTTCTGGCGGGAAAAAAACATAATACATTCTTAAAGTGAAACAAAACAAAACAAAACAAAACAAAGAACCAACCATAGACACGAAATGAAAATAAAGCCAAGAAGAAAATTAACGACCACCCCCCCCATCTCCCCCCCCCCCAAAAAAAAAGAGAAAAGTTAATAGCGAGGAAAAGTAAACCAGAAAACCCGAGCAGTTTTTTTTTATTTCGTTTTTTTACCCCGCCATTCTGAGAAAGGCATCAGTACCCGGATGGTCACTTTCTTCGCGGGTTTTTCGAAAGGTCAGACGGAATACATTAAGCTGCCTATGGCGGGGTGGGGGTGGGGTGGGGGGGGGGGGGAATTCGGTAAGGAAGGAAAGTGGGGTGGTGGGGTGATAGGGGAAAAGGGGTTGAGATTGGTAGGGAAGTAGAGAAAGGGGGTGAGATTGGTGGGAATGGGGTGATTGGTAGTGGAAGGGGGGATTTGGAAGGGGAAAGGGGTGAGCTTGGTAGGGGAATGGGGTGAGATTAGTAGGGGAAGGTGGGGGAAGGGTGAGTTTGTAGTAGAGGTAGAGGAAGGTGAGATTGGTAGGGGAATGGGGTGAGATTGGTAGGGAAAAGGGGGTGAGATTGGTAGCGGAAGGGGTGAGATTGGTAGGGAAGCGTAGGGGAGTTAGGTAAGAAAGAGGTAGGGAAACGAGGCGAATCGAGTATGGGAAAATATGTAGTACTTTGATAGGGGAAGGGGGTGATTTTGGTAGGGGGAAGGTGGGGGATTACGTAGGGAGGGTGGAGGAGGTGGAACTTAGTGAGGGGGAGGGAAGGGGGTACACAGGAGGGGTAGGGGTTAGAGACTTAGGTAAGGGGGAGGGTGAGAGAGGCTTAGGTAGGGGGGAAGGGGGGGTGAGGGAATTTCGTAGAGGGGGGGGAGGGAAGGGGAAGGGGAAATGGGCGCGTTAGGGTGGGTGAAAAAAAGTGTTCCACTCAGATGCTTTTAAATCCTGATTCACTTTCTCTCTTATTTTTTTCCGCATTCCACTACGGAATGTTCCTCTCCCTCTCGGCCCTTTCGCTGTCTCTCTTCCTCTCTTTCGCTCTCGTTTTTTGCTCTCTCTCTCTCTCTCTTTTGTTCCGCTCTTCCTCTTTTTCATTCTTCCTCTTCTACGTCTCTTTCACTCTTGCTCTCTCTTTCTACTCCTCTTCACTCTTTGCTCTCTTTCTATCTATGTATCTATCTTTATCTCTCTCTCTCTCTCTCTCTTGTTTTCTCTCTCTCTATCTATCTTCATCTCTTTCACCCTCTCTCTTCCTCTCTTTCACTCTTGCCTCTCTCCCTCTTCTCTCTCTCTCTCTCTCTCTCTCTCTCTCTCTCTCTCTCTCTCTCTCTCTCTCTCTCTCTCTCTCTCTCTCTCTCTCTCTCTCTCTCATGCCGCTTTCTCTCTCGCCATGAAAGGTTTCTCAGCAAGTATGTATGCTGCCCATGTGCTTGGTCCTACCTGGCTTCTGATTAGCCACGAAAGGTGACAAAGACATAAACAAACACAGTGGATGACAACAGACAATGGATGACGCAGTATAAATGAAAATTATTTCCGATACTTGGTGCGTGAAAGAAGATAAATTGAAAATTGATGCATGGAAGAAGATAAATTGTTCAGAGGAGACAAGATTGAGACGTTTTCGATGCAAGATAATCTTCAAAGACGTGAGAGACGACAAATAAATAAGCGGTTGAAGGTGGATGAGGTGATTGGAGACAAATTTCAAGCACAATTGGCAACATTTTCAAGATAGCATTCGAAACAAACCAAGAAAAAAATAAGAAAAATATGACTTAAAGCAAAATAAACAATAACCATGAGAAAATAAATGAAATAACGAAAAACAATATAGAAATAATAAGAAAATAATAGGGAAGGAGAGAAAAAAAACGCATATTCGAACGCACGAGCTTCTTCCCGCGAAAATGGCGGACGCGGGAAAGAGACAATCGCTTTATCCTCACGACCCCTTCCCTCGTAATGGCTCATCATCCATCATTACGCTCTTTGTGACTGACGTCTCCTCCTCATGACCTTAATGCCCACGCAGTCACCGTCACCCTCCGTCAGAAGGAATGCCAAAGAGATGAATAGGAAATGAGTTATCCATCTCAATGGCCTCCGTGCAAGAAGGGCTTCGCCAATAGACGTCGCTGTTCCTTTTAATACTTCGTTATTGGCATTTGCAATCACGATGATGGCGAGGGAGAAAATGCACGCTGATTGGCAGTCGGTAATTATGTGCACAATGGTCTTGGTCATGAAGCTGAGTCGAGTGACATACCGTGACAAGATCTGAACTGTTGTAATTAACCTGTGAAACTGAGACAATAATTATTATATTCATATTGTAATAATGCTAATAACACAAGAATATATTTTTTCCCTTTTTTCTCGACAATGGCTAATATCTATCTATGTCCAACACAATAACTTTCTCCATTACGAAGCAGAATCATTAAGATCAATTATTTTTTTAATTAATTCATTATATTTATTTTTAAATCATAAGGGACTGGAAACAGAAACGGCAATTAAACACATACCAACAAGAATTTACAAAATCATGCGCGTTCGTAAGATATCTTGCAATGGAAACAAAATATAATTTATTTTGTATAATCAACATCATGGCCACAGATTCAATCACAAAACAAAAACTTTTTTACCTGCATTAACTTTGCTGCCCAACACACACACACACACACACTCTCTCTGTCACTTTCCTCTCTCTCTCTCTCTCTCTCTCTCAACACACACACACGCTCTTTCTCTCTCTCTCTTTCCTTCTCTATCTCTCTCTCACACACACGCACACACACACTGTCATCACACACCACACATACTGTCATCACACACAACACACACACACTGTCATCACACACACACAACATCACCCACACACACACACTGTCATCACACACACACACACACACATCACACACACACACACTGTCATCACACACACACATCTCACACACACTGTCATGTCACACACACACACACACACACACACACTGTCATCACACACACACACACACACACACACACACACTGTCATCACACACACACACACACACACACACAACTGTCATCACACACACACACACACACACACACTCATCACACACACACACGCACACGCAACACCTCCATGCATTCCTCTGATGAGCTTCACCGCAAGACCACTTTCTTCCCGGCCTCCGAAAGAGAAAAGCGAAAGATAAATGGAGAAAGATGTTTGCAAAGAAAGCAAGAAGGGATAAATGAATTCAAAAACCGCCACCTCACGAAGGCGGCGATGCGTGAACGGCAGAAAGAAAAACGGAGGTTCGTTCCTTTAGCTTTTCTTGAGAGAGATTGGCGTTCTTTTAGGTTTTAGGGGATTTTTCTTTCTATTTTTTCTTTTTTTTTTATTTTTTTTTGGTGGTTTCTTTGTCCGGTAAATCGTATATCATCTTTGATCTGTTTTTGTGCTATACAAGTTTTTTTTTTCTTCTTCTTTGATATAAGAAAAAGATCTTATACTTTCTCTTCGACAAAAAAAATAAAATTATAGCTAAATCGCACTTTTTTCTGTAGCAGAGAAACTATGGCGGCTTTTTTAACACTCAATAAAAAAAAGAAAACTTATCGATATTGATTTCTCTTCTTATCCGGAGACTGTAGGAATATATTCGACTTTTAATATCTCATTTTCTCGTAATTTCTTCCATCCGGCAACCATTTTCTCTCGATTAGTGTTCTTGCCAATCTTGTCTCGCTTATCTCTATTTACAGCTTTCGTTTAAAGTTTCCCGATTCTTCCATCGATATAGTGAGGAAAAATACGATAAAGAGAGAGACAGAGAGAGAAGAAAAGAACAAGAGACGAGAGAGAGAAGAGAGGAAAAGAGAGAGAGAGAGAGAGAGAGAGAGAGAGAGAGAGAGAGAGAGAGAAGAGAAGAGAGAGAGAGAGAGAGAGAGAGAGAGAGAGAGAGAGAGAGAGAGAGAGAGAGGAGAGAGAGAGAGAGAGAGAGAGAGAGAGAGAGAGAGAGAGAGAGAGAGAGAGAGAGAGAGAGAGAGAGAGAGAGAGAGAGAGAGAGAGAGAGAGAGGAGAGAGAGAGAGAGAGAGAAAAATAAGGAAAGGGAGAGGTGAAAAACTGAATAAAGAGAGCTAGAGAAGAAAGAAGAGACAGACAGCCAGACAAATAGAGATACAATCAATACCCCCCCAAACAAAAAAGAAAAGTCATATAAAACAAAAGATAAGAAGAAATAAGAGAGAGAAAAAAAAAAAAATCGGCGGCAGAACCCGTGAGTAGAATCTAATCCCTTAATCGCGAATCCCACGAACACATGTAAACAGAATCCGGACCTTTAGACAAAGAGATTTCCCGCCAGAGATCCCCAACTCACGCCCACGGTTTGTTTACGTCTCTCGAGGCCTATGGGAGACGCCGCCCCTTCCCTCATAGGCCTAATTAAATAACAACAGCCCGTGAAAAGTCCTTTGAGAGGCGCAGAAAGGCCAACAAACGAGGTATTTGAAACGAATAACAAACGACGGAACGCGACCTTGATCTATATAATGTCGGGTCGCGTAACAGTGTTGTTTACTTTATCTCCGGCGCTGAAATTCGACCTTGGAGAAGCGACAGTCGGCAATTAAGAGCAATTAGGAGAATCATTAGCGCATTCTATTGGTGGAATTTCTCAGAGAAAGGTGGTATTAGTGAGGAAATACCCTGACGCGGAGGAGGTGGTCTCGAGAAAGCGAACTTGCTTAATATGGAAGGTCGGAATAACGAAAAGAGAAATCGAAGGGTAAACGTGTGTAATAATAATGCGTGTAATAATGGTGATGAATAAATGTATATAAAAGTGAAAAGATAAATAATTAGATACCAAAACAGATAAGATACAATTCAACTAATAGAAAAAAATACAGAAAGTACTTAATGATTCTAAATCGGAGAATAGAAGGAGAAGAATAAGAATAAGAATAGAAAAAGAATAAAATAAGAAAAAAGAAAGATAAAAAGAAGAAGAGAAATAGAAGAGGAGATGAGAAGAAGAGAAGAATAGGAGAGGGAGATGGAGAAGAAGAAAATAAGAAAAAGAAAAGAAGAAGAAAAAGACGAAGAAATAGACCCACCAAACTCCTAACGCCACGGGAATGAGGGCAAACCTCGTGGGCATGGGTAGGGGGCACCGCATACCCAACGGAGACGTCTGGAGGAAAGCAAGACAGATTGTGGGTGGTCTGCCAGCGAAGGAGGCGAAACTCGAGTTATTTCCAGTGTTCGTGACGAGAAAACTGAATAAATAAGGGAAAGGGAGAGGTGAAAAACTGAATAAATAAGGGAAAGGGAGAGGTGAAAGGAATAAATAAGAAAGGAGAGGTGAAAAAATGAATAAAAGGGAAAGGGAAAAACTGAATAAAAAGGGAAAGGGAGAGGTGAAAAACTGAATAAATAAAAGGGAGAGGTGAAAACTGAATAATAAGAAAGGAGAGGTGAAAAGGAATAAATAGGGAAAGGGAGAGGTGAAAAAGGAATAAATAAGGAGAGAGAGGTGAAAAACTGAATAATAAGGGAAAGGGAGAGGTGAAACTGAATAAATAGGAAAGGGAGAGTGAAAAACTGAGGTGAAAAACTGAATAAATAAGGGAAAGGGAGAGGTGAAAACTGAATAAATAAGGGAAAGGGAGAGGTGAAAATAAATAAGGAAAGGGAGAGGTGAAAAACAAATAAAATAGGAAAGGAGAGGAAATAAATAAGAAAAAAGGTGAATTGAATAAATAAGGGAAAGGGAGAGGTGAAAACTGAATAAAAGGAAAGGAGAGTGAAAAACATGAAATAAGGAAAGGGAGAGTTGAAAAGCACTGAATAAATGAAAGGAGAGAGATGAAAATTGAATAAGTAAGGCAAAGGAGAGATGAAGCATGAATAATAGGGAAGGGAGAGGAAAAACACTGAATAATAAGAAAGGAGAGGTGAAAAACTGAATTAAGGACAAAGGGAGAGATGAAAAACACTGAAAATAAGAAAAAGAAAAATTAAAAAACCAGAATAAATAAGACAAAAGGAGAGAGATTATAAACATGAATAAATAAGGCAAAGGGAGCGAAAGAAGGAGAGAAAGAAAGTACAAGGGCTGGTGGGTATGAAAAAGGTGTAGTTAATGCGAGAATAACAGAGGAACTTGGAGGGAGAACGAGAGAAATGAAGGAGGAGATGATTTGCCTTGGGGTGTGTGTAAAGGTGAGAGGGATATTTATACAGTATACGTGTATGTATCGTGGTGTATACATACATACATAAATACACGCACGCACGCAAATACACATACACACAGCACACCGCACACACAGACACACAACACACACAACACACACACACACACACACACACACACACACCACACACACACACACACACACACACACACACACCACACACACACACTATATATATATATATATATATCAAGTCTACATGTATGCGTGTACGTTTCCGCCCGCACGCACACACATCGAACTCGAAACGACAGCACAACGACACTGAACATACCCAACATACCCCACATCCCAACGAGATAAGAGAACACGAAAAAAAAAAAAACAATAAAAGTCCAAAACGAAGAAATAACAACGAGAAAGAGAGAAAGAAAGACAAGAAAACCACCAACAGTCGTGTGACCGAACGACTGATGCCACCACCCAAGAGAAAGCTATGCCCCTCTCCTCCTTCTCCTTTCTCCCCCTTCCCCTCCCTTCCTCCACCTCCCCGCTGTTCTTGGCACAAGCACAAGCAACAGCCGAGCACCTTTTCCTATCTTCCGCTACCTCTCAGCCGTAAACAGGTTCCAGACGCTTCTCGAAGTTGAATATGCTTGTAACACTTCCTCGGGAGTTGGTACTTTCACAAGCAGTCAGCTCGCCAGTGGGTTCGGGCGGCACACGCTTCTTTCTCTTTCTCTCTCTCTCTCTTCTTTATTCATCTTAAAAGACTTTATTATATTCTAATTAATAGATTTTATTACATTCTTCGCAATGCTCCATGAATTACGGCAGTACATGAATTAATCAGAAAGTTAGAGAAAGAACGTTAAAAAATGTCCCGCTCCTTCAAATGTTTTCCCGCCAAGAATTTTAAATCGCGAAGGAAAAATAATGCAAAAAAATGGCGCCAAAGAGCGTATTCCTTTTTAGAAATTTCTCTTTCCTGGGCACCGTCTTGGGAAATTAAGTGATGAGTCATGATCGTTCTTAAGGCAACCTTGCATTTAGCTTTCTTCTAATAAGTCCACGTCAGGCACTTGAATTATGGGAAGCTGACTTTCCAATGCTTTTTACCCTCGTACTGATCTATATCTGTCTAGTTATATCTGTACTTAAGACTATATTCATTTTTATCTATCTATCTACATACATCTCTCTCTCTCTCTCTCTCTCTCTCTCTCCTCTTCTCTCTCTCTCTCTCTCTCTTCTCTCTCTCTCTCTCCTATATATATATATATATATATATATATATATATATATATATATATATAAGCACGGAAAGAGAGAAACAAATAGATTGATGTAAACTGACAGATATATATAACTCGATACATAATGCATACACAGAGAAATAAACATAAATAGCGAGATAGAGAAATAAATATATCCAAAAAATATATACCTTATTTCCAAAATATTTCGTCTTTTCTATAGCGATATTTCCACAGAATGTCTTCGCGTACAGTACAGTACTTGCAAAAACTAGGGTACACTTTTTTTCTTCTTTTTTGTCGTCCTATAATTTCCCTATGAGTTAACGCGTGCTACATATAACATTACGAAGACACGCGCCGTGTAAGAAACACAATTCCTATTATTACTTGCATCATTCTAATAGCATAAGATTCACCGGACGAATACGTGCGTAAAATATTATGCGATTACTCGTGTCGGAAGAACAGAATTGAAAAATAAAATCGGCCTTTATGACCTCTTTTTCATTTCTCGAAATTACGCTGCATTTCGGCTGCTTAATTACGGGTCTCATTATCGTCATTGGAATATTGATGACGTGAGAGGAATCGTTTTGATAATGACATGATTCTCGGAAGGAAGAATGGGAGAAAGAAGAAAAGAGAGAGAGAGAGAGAGAGAGAGAGAGAGAGAGAGAGAGAGAGAGAGAGAGAGAGAGAGAGAGAGAGAGAGAGAGAGAGAGAGAGAAGAGAGAGAGAGAGAGGAGAGAGAATAGAGAGCTAGAGAGACCGATAGAGAAGAGAGACATAAAGGGAAAAAAGAGATCACAGAGAGATAGGAAGGGAAGCAATATCTTATTATTCATAGCACGGACGAGAAAGTAAGAACGAGGATGAGAAGCAAGCAAGTTAAAGCATGGACAGCGTGGCGGGAACTTGTTCTTGGCGGACAGTGTTGCCACGGTTTGCTTTCTCCTTGGATCAGCTGTTCCGCGTGCAGTGTTGCCATAACAAATCAACAAACTACCCTTTTTTCTTTTACCTTTTCCTGATAGACCAGTCATTATATCCGTGTTTAAAATATGTCTCTTCGCTATAAATATCGTTATTACTCGAACACTTATTCCTATTATAACGATTATATCTGATTGTTCACTGAACTTCGAATGCAAGCCGCATTCGTTAACAAGATGTCACATGGTAAAAAAAAACAAAAAACAACACAAAAACGAAATTGCAATGTATTACCTTACTCTTCCCACAAATTAAAATGACTACTGCAGATGCGCTTATTACGTTAACAACCATTATGACCGTTATTATACAGGAAGATAACCGCAGTGTAATTAGTGATGCTTCCTCCACTGTCTATTAAGCTCAGTTCCGTTCCAGCTGTTTCGATATTCGAGCTCCTGGTGGGGATTGAACGAAGCTATTGGAAAGAAGGTAATTAATTAATTTGATGAATCTGGGCCAACTGATATCGAAAGCCCCGATATGGCAACACTTTCTGTCCCGTTTTCTCTTACATCTCGCTTTATCTTTTACTTATGTTTGTTTTCCTTCTTCTTCTTCCTCTTATTAGTATCATAATTATTATTACTATTATTATTATTATTATTATTATTATCACTATCACTGTTATTATCATGATCATTATTGTTATTAGAATTATTATTATTATTATTATTATTATTATTATTATTATTATTATTATTATTATTATTATTTCATATTATCATTACAATTTACTTATTTGGCATATTTGACTATTCATGGTTCCTGAGGATTCTGTTATTCTTGCGTTACAGACTGATAAAAGTGAAGAAATATATACTGTCTGTAAGGATGAAAATTACGCATACTCGAGTGAAAGTGAGCAGTCACGTGACACTTAAAAAATGTTGTATTCTGAGAATCATTTTGTAGAATTGGATGATATTTAGAGATACGGTTACGAGGTAGAAGGAGAATGGAAATAAAATGATAAGGAAATAATAATAATAATGATAATGATAATATAATAAATAATAATAATAATAATAATAATAATAATAATAATAATATATAAATAATATAATATAACGAAAGAAAAGGGGAAAAGGAGAGAAAATCAAATAATTGTCCTTGAAATCAGAGAAACGCAGACTGCAGGAAAAGAAGACGGAGATGATAAAGAAGAAGAAGAAGAGGAAGAAGAAGAAGGAGAAGAAGAAGAAGAAGAAGAAGAAGAAGAAGAAGAAGAAGAAGAAGAAGAAGAAGAAGAGAGAGAAGAGAAGAACAGAAGAGAAACAGAAGAAAAGAACAGAGACAAAGAAAAGAAGAAGGAGAAAGAGAAAGAAGAGAAGAGAACAACCAGAAACACAAAGAAGAAGAAGAAGAAAAAGAAAGAAGAAGAAAACAAGAAAACAAGAAATAAAAAAAAAAAAGAAAAAACCACTACCCAAACCATAACTCAACCAAACTTCCGGTCTGTCGTCCCCGCATAACGACCATTTCTTCACATGATTTCGCTTAATGACCGGACTTCACTCTCGTTCCTGTAACATCTCCGTCACACCCGACGCCCGGATCATAAAGGCGTTCGCATAGACGAATTCGGATGCGCCCGTCACGGTGTCTGAATCTTTATGGGTTCGTGGGTAAGAAGATTCGAATCCCTTATTGTCTGAAGGAGATTCGAATCCCTTATTGTCTGCGCGATCGCTTTCTAAACGACAGAAGGGGGGAAGAGTTGCAGCTGGGAAAAGAGGGAAAGGGAGGGGAAGGAGGGAAGGGGGGGAGGGAGGGAAAGGGAAGGGAGGAAAAGGAGGAAAGGAGGGGAAAAGGAGGGAAGGAAAGTAAAAGGGAAAGGAGGTAAAGGAAGGGAGGGAAAGGGAGGGGGGAAAGGAAGGGAAGAAAAGGGAGGGAAAAGTAAAGGGAAGGAAAGGGAGGAAAGGGAAGGGAAAGGGAGAGGAAAGGAGGGAGGAGGACAGGGGAAAGATGCGAGAGAAGAGAGGATAGAGGAAAGAAAAAAGGGAAAAGACGAGAAAGGAAAGAGAAAAGGGAAAAGACGAGGGAGGAAAGAGGAGAGGTTAAAGAAGAAGAAGAAGAAGAGGCAGCAGCGGCAGCGGACGCGGAAGGGGTAGCTAAAGTGAATAAGAATAAGGAATAAGATCTGATAATAACAATAAAAAGATTAATACAAGAACAAGAGCGAATAAACAGAGAAAAACAAAAGAGAAAACAACAACAACCGGAAAGAAGAGGAATAATAAGAAGAAACGATAATACAGACGAAACAAAGGGATAGAAAACGAAGACTCATGTCAGCCATTGAACGTGCGCAAGGTGTGTCATGTCCAGTGTTGCCATATGGGGATCCCCCCTTTTGCGTACCTCCCTAGTGCTGCCTCCATGTCCATACATATAAGCCTAATAAAGACCACCTTTTTCGATTCATGGCCCGTCGACAGCCGCTATCTAATCTCTTTTCATTCATTTGTGGTTTGATTAAGACAATGATACCTGATTTTGAATGAGAAAGGGCGCTACTGGACATAACGTACAGTCAGCTGTGTTTATTCTTTAGCTAATTATCGGTTTTTATAGCAATTATGAAGGCGGACATAAATAGAAGGACTTAGATTTGATAGATTTGAGATAATTAAAGCGACTTTTATTTGGATTTTGATATATTTATTGTATCAAACCTGTATAAGTGTATATTTATTGTTTTATTACGGATTATCTGTAATTTCCAATGAATATTTGTTTTTTATTATTTTATTGGACTTTCTAATATTATGAAGATGATCGATAGGAAAGGAAAAAAAACGTTAGTTCTAAATAAAAGAACAAGATATTTATTTTATATTATTTTCTATATTACGTTACCAACTTTCAATATAACAAAAGAAATCCATAAACAGATATTAAGGGCATACGTGATACGTTAACTGGAAATATATTTTCTCTTTGCGGCCAATTACTTTGACAGCGACAGTTCAGTGAGTATGCAGTCAACACCTGTCTGTTTATCCCTTCAGGCTGTGAAACCAAAACGTCATGACCGACACACACGTACACACAGACAGACAAACACGCACACACCTACAGAGACACACAGACACAAAGACAAAACCACACACCACCACTTCTTCCTCTTCTCTCTCTCTCTCTCTCTCTCACACACACACACACACACGCACACACACAGACACACACAAAGACAAAACCACACACACCACACACACACACACACACACACACACACACACACACACACAACACACACACACACACACAGGAGCGAAACACACCCTTCGCCTGGGGGGTTTAGGTCGCACTGAATCCCAGGCAAATCTGAGTGAGAAATTATCGTGGAACCGACACTTTTGCTCTGAAATATCGTGCGTGCGAGTATGTGGAGGAAAAGTACGTGCATTGTGTGACAATTTTTTTTTTCTATCTATTTATTTATATTTATACTGCACGTAATAAATTTCCCGCCAGACAATGAGCGTAGGAGGGAATGGGGTGGAAAGGGGGGGGGGGGGGGGCAGTCGTGTGAGTAAATGTGTTTTTTTTCTTCCTTCAAAGATGGACGGTTACGATAGCCCAGTCGTGCGGGCACACTGAGATGTATCACACCCTCCCTCCCGCTCTCCTTCCCCTTCCTCGCAAACGTAAGGAAGAGGGAAGGGGGAAAGGAACGGAGGATGGAGGGAGATAGGAAAAGACATCTGCCGGCCATTGTGATTCACTACTTTCATCCAGCTCTCTTTCGCTGATGTCTCGCTAGATCTCGCTGGATCTCGCCATTGTGGCTGGAAATCCGAGACTGTGCGAGGTTTGCGTCTAGAATTTCAGCGCGTTTCTCTCTCTCTCTCTCTCTCTCTCTCTCTGTCTCTCTCTCTCTCTCTCTCGCTCACTCTCACACACAACACACACACACACACACCACACACAAGTCAACCTGCCATCTACAACCAAAACCTCATCATCCAATAAAATACTTCACACCAAATGGATAACACATTTGAGAAACCATTCAATACACATAAAACAACCAACAAAAACAAACAAACAAACAAACTCTAACTCTCTCTCTGTGTTTCTGTGTGTGAACTCTTGACACACTAACGAAACTGTTCACGCTCTTAAACTCTCACGAGGGTAAGTTACTCGTCTCAAATTGGAAAAAAAAATGAAAAAAGAAAATCACAAAAGCCTTGGGGGTGGAAGTGTAACCAATAACAACATACGGGAAATAGAGGGTCAGGAGAAACTTTTAATAAATAGGGGAAGTAGAGGAAAGGGGGGGGGGAGGAAGAGGAATAAGAGGGAGGAAGGAGGGAGAAGGGAGGGGAATTAGAAGGGAGGGAGAAAAGGGGATAAGGAAGAGGGTGGGAAGAAAGGAGAGGGGAGAGGGAAGGGGAGAAGGATAGAGGGAGAAGGAGGGAAGGGGGAGAAGAGGAGAGGAAAGGAGAAAAGGGGGATAAGGAAGAGGGGGGAAGAGAAGGAGAGAAAGAGGGAAGGGCCAAGGTCCACCCCTCGAGGGACGGAAGTCTATTTTGGGAGAGGGGCGAGGGGGAAAAGAGAAAGTAAGAGGAGAAAGAGTGGGAAGATGGAAGAAAAAGAGGGATTGAATTTGCAGAGGGTTGTGAGTAGGACGAGGGGGAGGGGTAGGAGAGAGAGGAGAGAGAGAGGGAGAGAGAGAGGGAGAGAGAGAGAGAGAGAGAGAGAGGAGAGAGAGAGAGAGAGAGAGAGAGAGAGAGAGAGAGAGAGAGAGAGAGAGAGAGAAAGAGAGAGAGAAGAAGAGAAGAGAGAGAGAAGAGAAAGATCAACAAAAAGTAAAATCTAACAGAAAAAAGAAACAAAATCACACAAATGAGAAAAACCTAGGAAGTAAACTCGAAAAAGAAAACGATTCGACCGCATGCCATCCTCCACGGGTCGGAAGGAAAGCAAAATGGCGCGGAAATCTCAGCCATAAATAACAGTAAGACCGGATATTACGGTGAATTAAATATGAGCAATGATACAGGCTTGATCGGCAGGCCTGCTCGACGAGAGACATGATTAGGTGGTTTCAGTCGGATGTAGAAATTTCGCATTTTAAGGCCATGATAATTTTCTCGAATGTAAACACCACCCGCGCGCCATCTACCGGTAATTCATCGAATCGTTTGTTTTATTATTTCATTCCATGGATCACATATCCATCAAACTATATCATTACGTGCATTATCTTTATTTTCCCTTACTAATGGGAGGAAAATTGACAAGATAAAGAAAATGTAATAACAAATATAATTTTATTTGAACAGATGATTACATGTCTTTTTTTTCATTTTTTTTCGAATGCAAGACAAATCACTATGCAATGTCTTACCGTCATTCATAAATACACGTTGTCAGTTTATCGACACGATCTAATCAAGTACTTAGAGAAGTAGAAACTTAAGAGAAAGGTAGAAAAAGAGAAAGGCAAAGAAATGGAAGAAAAGAAAAGAAATATATACGCTTGTCATAATTGCATTATGTTTTGCTTCCCTCCCAATAACGATCATTTTCCCCGCTTATGGAGTGAACAACAGACAGATGAACAGTTCGCATGTACGTGGTTGAACACGAACAGGTAATGAAGAAAGCATTCTCACACCTGGCGGGGAAAAAGGTGGTTCTTCTTACCGGTGAAATGTCAAGACGTCAAGTTTGTCGTTTTAAAATCATCTTTTCCTAATCTGTTGGCTGGCTTTCGACTGTCGGTTTCTTATAGAGAGTAATGACTTTCATCTCTGCTCCGTACGTATGACTGGTGATTAGGGGTTAAAAATGGCATTCTATATCCAATAACGAAACGCAAGTAATTTATTTTGTATCAAACACGTTTCTCGACTCACGTACGCATTCGGACACCCACGTAAACAAACAGAAGAAAGTGAGCGCTCTCCGCTACATTCCGCTCGCTCCCCACACATAGTCCAGATGGAGACGAGCTATTATGTCCATAATTAACTTCGCGAACACGTAACGGCCATCGGGAAGAGAGGGCGAGAGAAAGAGAAACCGAAAGTGTAGTTAAACGCGTCTTTATGACTTTGAAACCCGCGAATGCTCCAGTTCGGAAGTCAATGAAGCGTAACGTAGCGGCTAGCGAGTTTGTGGTTTAAGAGGGGGCGTTGCTAATGAACGAGGCGCTGCGTTCGGTAATGTGCTGGTTATGTTTCTTTTTTATTGTTTTTAAACGTTTCATCGTCAAGCATTCACATATATATTTTTCAAGTTAAATCAGGATTACTTGCATATGCAATTAATTGATCTATCAATAACTTTTGATTTCTCAGAAACTACTTTGGAGATATAATAACTTATTTGCCAAAATGCTACACGCTAGTCTTGAAACCTTTCCGAGCAACTTATCGAGCATACATATTATCTTTTCAAACCCTTTCGTTTTAACTACGAAATGCACTTAATGGTAAAAAGAGAAAATGCAAATATTATGAAATATGTAGATAAGTTGGTAGTAGGTGTGGGCCATGAGTAAGCGCGCGGAGCCAATCAGAAATGCTCTCCCTCTGCAGGAGTGAGTAAGACGCAGGCAGTGACGTGCAGTATTTTCAGCGGAGTCCGAAGAAGAAGAGAGAGAAGAGGAAGAGAAGAGAGAGAGAAGAGGGAGGGAGGAGGGAGGGAAAGAGAGAGAGGAGAGAGGAGAGAGAGAGAGAGGAGAGAAAGAGAGAAGAGAGAGAGAGAGAGAGAGAGAGAGAGAAGAGAGAGAGGAGAGAAGAGAGGAAGAAGGAAAAGAGAGAGGGAGAAGAGAGAGAGAGAGAGAGAGAGAGAGAGAGAGAGAGAGAGAGAGAGAGAGAGAGAGAGAGCGAGAGAGAGAGAGAGAGAGAGAGAGAAGAGAGAGAGAGACGAAGGAGATAAAAAAGACGAAAGAAAAAAAAAAGAGCAAAGCAGTTGCGAGCGAATTTCTCAGATTCTATTTCCAGTTCGCATACCAGTGATGATGAAATATGGCGACATATTCTTATATTTCGTTACGGAGAGAAAATGATTTTCCTCAGAGAGAAAAAAGTGAAATGATTCAATCTACAGATCATCAAGTGGACAGACTGCAGTATTTTTATGACGGAAGTTGCAACGAAAACAAAAGACTTGGAAGAAAACGACCCATCCTGTTACAGACACCGGAAATACGTCGAGATAAACGGACTGTCCGCTGTTCCTTTCATATATAAAAGAAAAATTCACTTTCAACTTTGATGAGAGAAAAAATATATAGATATATTTTTGTGCATTCCATTTTTGTTTGTTTTATTCTTACTTCTCAACGATATGGCTAAAGGGTAAGTAAACAAAAAAATGTAAAGTACAAACAAATCGATGTATAAACGAAAGAAAGAAAGAAAGAAAAGAGATAAAAGGGATACGAAGCCAAAACGAAACCTAATTCCATGCCTTCTTAGGTTCAAAGGCCAGATGGGCGAAATCCCCCACCTTATCCACGGGATTCCCGACCAACAAAGGCGGTGCATGAGTTTCACCCTAATCTGCCACCATAGAATGATCGATCTCTCCTTATAAGGCATAGAGAGTACAGATAAAATCGTCCTTATGCATCTCAATATATGCCTTAATGACGGGTCTATGCCTCTATGCCCTCCTCGATGCCCATTTCATGTCTCCTTGGCGTGGAGATACCCAGCGAGATCCTCTATAGGGCATTGGTAGGGTATTACCATCAGTTGGGCATCGAATGTTGATGTGTGTTGGTAGATGCGGAAGGAAGAGAAAACGCAACGGTTTTATATAAAATAAAAAGAGGTCTACGTGAGAACAATTTACTTCAAATAAACGAATATAAAGAAAATCGATATTTTATTCATTACTTTAAATAAAAAGAGAAAATTGATGTTATCATCCTCATTATTATTATCATCATCACATCATCACATCATCACATCATTACATTACCATCATTATCATTGTTGTAACATTTAAAAAAGAAAAAAAAATAAAGTGAACTGATGTATATAGAGAAAGAGAGAAAGTTGACGGTATGTGATGACCTGATGCACGAAAGGAAGAAAATTTGTAAAGAAAACGAAATAAAAAAGGAAAATGGAAAGAAAGACAGAGGAGAACCGGTCAAATGTCAATAACGGAACAAATTACAACTATACGATATCGATGAAAATCTTATACATGCGTGGAAATTATTAAAAAAAAAAAAAAGGAAAAAGAAAAAGAAAAATGAAAGTCCGGCAAGTACAAACAAAGCGATGACGGTGCGAGAAAGAACGCCTGATAAACGGGAATTGAATCAAACCGGACGAACGAAAGCAGGGAGAGAGAAGAGAGAGAAAAGACATGACAAGAATATTTGATAAAAGAAAAGAGAAGGTCGAACGAGATAAATCGAATGACAGGCGATTTGGGGAATGAGGAAAGCGGTGAAGATAGATAAGAAAAAAATAAAGAAAGTACAGACATAAAAAGTAAAGGGAGCGATGATGGAGAAAATAACTATAGGAAAAAAAAGAAATGAAAAAGAAATGAGCGTGGGTCAAAACATGGTGTTTTAGATGGTAAAAAGAAGAAAATCTGGGTGGAAGATAAAGAAAAAAAACAATAACTACATAAAGATGACGTTCGTGTGTGCGAAAAAAGATTTGCCTCCGTTTGCCTGAGAACTGGTGATGAAAAGCAAATTTGAAATATTGTGAAAAAGCAAAAGCAAGAAAAAAAAAGAAGAAAAAAGAAGAAATTACTGATTCTCCGACGAAATAGAATTCCCAAATTCGCGAAAACTCACCGTCAAACGCGAACAAAAGATTCAAAGAAAAAGCCCGCCAAACTCGAACAGACTTTCGCGCCAAAATAACAGAAGCACAATCAGCTAACCGCAAAAACTCAGCACTTTTGCAAACACACACACACACAAAAAAAAAAAAAATAAATAAATAAAGAAAAGAAAAAAAACAGAGTAAAAAGGAAAATTCCACATCACAAAATAGGAAAGAAGAAAATGAATGAATGGCGAGATGAGAAACTTGAAGATATGTAAACGGACGCGGAGGAAGAACCGGCCAAACAAGGTGAAAGTGATTCCAAACGTGCCATACACTGTGAGAAGGGAAGTATGACAAACGTGTGAGTTTCCGGCCTTCGTGTGTGTGAAAAAAAATGTATGTTTACATACATAAGCGCGCGCAAATATATGCACACACGCGTACATGAGCGCGAAAACCGTTTCGCAACTGTTCGTATCTTAAGCATAACGTTTCTCTTGTGCTTTGGTGTATTTTTATTTTCTTACTGTTTTTCGTTCTGTTTTAGAAAGAATTCCAAACACATAAGTAAATAAATCTTGTATATATATATATATATATATGAATTATCTGAAAAAAAGAAAATCATCTCTATGGACAGTGAAAATAGACACGTTTTGTGTAAGAAAAGAAAGCGTGAATATTAGCATTATTATGACTAAAAAAAGCATAATCTTCCGAAAGATTACGATCTTAAATTACGGATGATGAGATAGGTAATGGAAGGCAATTATGATAGACAACAAGAAATAAAGTATGGAAAGTCGAGCAAACGGTCGCATCCGGTTTCTTCCGAACATGAAGCTCATCAGAAGAAAAAGAAAAGGAAAAAAATCCGGATATTCAATATTTTTCGACCAACAGAACACCGGCCCTCCCTCGCATCCGGATAAGGGAAGACTGAGCGCGCGGATGTCCATAGGGCGGAAAAGAGATCAAACTGTGTCGCAACTTCCCGGATGACGAAACGGAGCGCATACGTAAGCTGCACGTGCCGTATCATTCCAAATAATGAAGGCCAGAAACGATAACAATCTGCCGTGTATCATCCCGGATAAGGCGTCTTAGAAGATGAGTGGCCAGTAACGTCCCATTCTCGAATAACCTAGAAAACTACGATAAAGAATTTACCGTAAAAAACGCATTGTCATATCTCTCTGCAATTTGGCGGCAAAGTGAACAAACTGTGCGGCAGCATCTGGCGGGGCGAGTACACAAGGTCAGAGGACGAAGATAAACAAGACACACTTTAATGGTGGTCGGACATAATTACAGAGAATGAAAGAGATGAAAAAAGAGAGATAAAAAGAAAGAAATACACCCCATAGGGTCATTCGCGGTTATATTAGGGTCTTTCAAACACGAAATCGTGATCTGGAAACGGTATGAATGAGATATATGAGGTTGTATACGTCTCATTTTCGATAAAGTCGTTATGAGTGTTGGAAATATGTTATATATTTAACTTGAAATTTAAAGAAAGCATAAAAGTTTAAAGCCAGTTATGGAATCTGTAAAATAAAATAAACAAATGCTCGGTCACTGCAGTTAAGATAAGAGAAATAAGACCTTTAATAGAATCATGAAATAAACCGTAGAATCAAACACTTGGCTCGTGCCATTGAACCGTAAGACAAGTGCCAAAAGAGAGCCAACTCCTAAAAACCTAATCCTAAAAAAAATATATATCGAAAACCGGATCAATCGCTATTTTCTTTCTCGTTTTATCAGTTCTCTCTCTCTCTCTCCAACCCCCTTCCCCCATCCCCCTTCTCTCTCTCTCTCGGTGTTTTCTCATTTGGTGCGAACAAACCAGTTCCGGGAACAACAAGATCATCCGACAGGTTTTTTTTTTTTCATTCTTTCTCTTTTTTTTCAGGGGGGGGGGGTTCGGAGTCTCGGATCGCCAGCGACCGAACGAGTTTCGAAGCTTCGAAAGTGGTTTATTTGCGTTTTCCGATCCCTTTGACCGGCCCGCCGCGCGAGCGAGAGCAAAGGGGGGGGGGGAGACGGGAGGAGGAACGGAGGAAGAGGAGGAGGAGGAGAAAGGAGAAGGTGGGGGGGGAAAGAGAGAGGAGGAGGAGGAAGGAGGAGGAGGAGGGGAGAGAGAAGGAAAAAGTGGGGGGGATGAAGAGAAGAATTAGAGAAAGGAAAGGGGGGGGGGAGGAGAAAGGAAAAAGGGGGGAGAATAGGAGGAGGAGGAAGAGAAAGCAAAAAGGGGGAGAAGAGGAGGAGAAAGGAAAGGATGGGGGAAAAGAGAAGAGGGGTAGGTGAAATAAAAAGGAAATAAGAAAGGAAAGGGAGAAAAGGAGGAGGAGAAAGGAAGAGGAAAAAAAGAAGAAAAAGGAAAAGAAAAAGTAGTGGGGAGAGGTGAAGGTAAAGGAGAAAAGAAATGAAGAGAAAAGGAGGAGGTAAAGGAAAAAGATAGGTAGGAGAAAGGAAGGAGGAGGAAAAGGGAAGTAAAGGAGAAAGAATGGCAAAGAAGGAAGAAGAGGAGGAGAAAGGAGAGAGGAGTGGGGAGACTTGCAGGTAACAGAGAAAGTGGAGGAGAAGGAGAAAAGAAAGAAAGAAAGAGGGGGGAAGAGGAGAAAGTAATGCAAAAAGAGGGAGTGGAGGAGAAAGGAAAAGGAGATAGGGAGAAGAAAAGGACGTCAAAGGGAAAGAGGAGGATGTGAGAAAAGAAGAGAAAGAGGAGGAGGAGGGAAAGCAGGAAAAGAGAAAGAGACGAAGAAGAAAGAAGAGAGGGAGAAGGAGGGAAAGGAGAAAGAGAAAAGAAAAAGAAAGGACGGAAGGGCAGGAGGAGAGGGGAGGAGAATGGGAGGGTAAGGAGAGGGTTGAGGCAGGCAGGCATAGAGGGAGGGAGGGAGGGAGGGAGGAGGGGGAGGGGGAGGGTAGGAGCCGGGCAGAGAAAGTGCTGGCTTGACCTAATCTCCTCCAGACTTGCTGAGTGACCAAGCTTCCGCACATCGACCCCGCCCTACACCCCCCCCCCTCTCACTGCCCCCTTTCCCTTCTCCCTCTCCCCCTCCCCCTCCCTCCACCCTGCCCCCCTCCCTCCCTTCTCCCTCCCCCCACCCCTCTCCCTCCCCCACTCTGCCTACTAAAGCCTCTTTTCTCCCCCTCTCCCCCTCCCCTCCCCCCTCCCCTCCCTCCTCACTACATATCTGCCTATCATCGAATGCTCTCTGCTTCCCTTCGCAAACATCTGCCATTTTCTATTACAGATGCTGAATAATGGCGTCTGTTAGTGATGATGATGATGAAAAAAAAGAAAAGAAAAGAAAAACTAAATATATAACAATGGTCCTCTACCTTACTCATTATTTTTTTTTATGACGAAAAAGACATCGGTAAATATTGGTATTATAAAACTGATATGATATTATAGACAAGTATGAGATGAAGATGGAAAAGAAATGATAAACTAAATATATAACTATACTCTTCTACCTTACTCATTATTTTTTTTTACGACGAAAAGACATCGGTAAATATTGGTATTATAAAACTTGTATGATATAGACGAATATACAAAATGGATGTTTTACGACAGAGAGACCGGTAAATATTGGTATTATAAAACTGATATTATAGACAAATATGAGATGAAGATGGAAAATAAAAGAAAAACTAAATATATAACTATACTGTTCAACCTTACTCATTATTTTTTAGACGAAAATACATTATCTACGACAGAGAGAACGGTAAATATTGGTATTATAAACCTGATATGAAATTATAGACGAATATATGAAAAGGACTTTGCCGTGGTATCTTAAATTCTTTTATTGTTTTTATTCGAAAGGTTTTTAAAAGACTGTTTCGCGTGGAAAGGTTTGCGGCGTGTGAAGGGTTAAGGGTAATGAGGTTTACGAGTTTTTTTTTTAGCGAAATTGGTGAGGTTAGAAGTTAGCGCAAACAATAGATCACGTGAGAAGTGATGGTTTGTTTGTTATTTCTTCTTTCGGTGATTTAAGAGGGTATTTTTTTAAACTTTAAATTGATTCCTAGACGTTGATTTGTATTTTTACTTTGTATTTTGGTTCAGTAATTCTAGAAAGATTTTTTTTCGAAAGGTATGTTTCATTTTTTAATGTTTGTGTACGGAATCTTAGAGATTTTATTTTTATTCTTATTTTAATTTATTTTATCTATTATCGAACGCAAGGAAGTACCGAATATCTTTATTCTATTTTTTTTTTTTTTTTTTTTTTTTTAGAAGCAGCAAGTCATCCACCAGATTTCTAAGATATAAAACTCCAAGAAAGAAAAGGAAGAAACGCAACCTCTTCACTCTGATCATCAACGAACCGAAGGAGGTCAAAGGTGAATCTTCTGTCTCGTTTTCCCGCGAACGAATATTTCTACGCGAACGCCTTTCCTCCTCTCAATCCGTGCAACAAAATGATACAAATCAGTCTCGAAGTCGATCGCATATCTTCGTCGATACCGATACGAACGACCCCTTAGCAATCACAGTCCATCGATTCGGAAAAGAAAACTTGGGCGAATGACCTCCTAGCCTCTTAAACGCGGCCATAAAAACCCGTCTTAGTCTCCCGGTGATGATCCCGTCTTGGCGGCCGCGTTCAAGGTCGACGCCAAACGTTCTGCGTTCGGACGAGTAAACACAACAACGTTTTCCCGCGCAAGCTTTCTAAAGCATTGTGATTATGGGGAAAGAAGAAGGCAGGTTTCGAAAGCAATTATCAACGCGTCGTTTGTAACGCGGGAAAAGGAGAGAAAACAGATAGTTTTACAAGAAAGTTGTGTTGGGAGAAGAACAGGTTCTGATCGCGTGGAAAAATTGGGTTTAGTCTCGCGGCGGCCCGTTTGGAACCTGTTCGTGGCGGGAGATTTAAACTTGGCCTGGTTGTGGGTCGACCTCCAAGCCGGCCTTTCGTGCTCCCGATAAAATCGACCTGGAATTATTAGCTCTGGAATTTGGAGCATCAGCCGCGTTTGGAATTCAGTTCGATATTTTGCCCCTTTTTAAATTTTTACTTTTCCGTGTTCCGCCGACCAAACATGACTCGGACACGAAACATTACTTCATGATGTACACATATATTTTAACATATAACGAAAATTGAAAATAAACAGAAAGTTTAGATGACATGATCCACATTTTAAAACAATATCACGCATCTCTTCTACACGGAGGACCCTCAGACATCAAAAATTAATTAGCGAATCCGATAAGAGATTTCGACGCGACGTAGATACCGATCTCACGGCGCGCGCTCCGACAGCTACCTCAGTGCCACACACTCGCCGACACAACACACGCCATAAAACACTATTTACAAGATGATGGACCGTCCACACGAATGAAGCATGCAGGGACGAATTCCAAAAAAAAAAAAAAAAAAAAAAAAAAAATACCGGGAGGATTCGGGACTCGATCTCCCTCTGGTATTTATATCTGGTATTTAAACATATTTCTTAAAATTTCACACCACCACAAGACTTCCATATCTCAGGACACTCACCAGCACAGATAGTCTCATGGCTGGAGTTTCTGCTTCCCACTCACGACTTTGATGTTTATTTTTTAATTTTTTTCCTTTTTCTCTACTTTCTTTCGATTTGTTTATCGTCTATTGGAGTGTTCCGTCGTCTCCACCAAGAGGGGAGAAGGTGATGGAGAGTGAAGAGGGGCAGAAGAGAGGGTCCCACAACCTCCCTCTCTCGCTCGATCTACACCGAAGACTCTCAAGATCCCCAAACGCGAGTGTGGAGTGAAAGCGGTTCCATCCACTACCGACGTCAGACCACTACTAAGCCTCCGCCGTCGCCACTCACTCCTTTTATTACCTTCGATCCTCGAGACCAATTATTCTTCCCCCCCCACCCCACTCCCCCTTTGCCCCCTTCTCTCCTCTCCTCCCCCCACCCCCACTCCCCCGCCCCCTTCTCCTTCCCCCATCCCCCCTTCGCCCCCTTCTCCTCCCTCCATCCCTCCCACTCCCCTTCGCCCCCTTCTCCTCCCTCCCCCCCCCCCATCGCTCCGCAGCCCCCCAGCCGAAAACCTCGCTTCCCCCCCCCCCCACCCCGGTCCTATGAAAGCCCGAGTGACTGTGAATGTGTCGCGTTCTTGGGGAAGAGAGGAAGGGGAGGGGAAGGTAGGGTGGGCGTGGTGGGGGCGGGGGGAAGGAGGGAATCAGCTGTTATTCTGTTTTCTCTGAACTGTAGCGTTTCAGATGTCAACGTTGTATAATGTCTTTAAAATTCTGATTTCTCGTATGCTGGGTCGATCGACGAACGAATAAAAAAAAAAAAAAAAATGGAAAAATCAAAATGGCGAAAGTAGCGGCGTCTTGCAACTCCTTCGCGCCCCCCCCCCGCTCCTCTTTACCCCCCCCCTCCCTCCCCTCCTCGGCGTGGCGAAAGCTACTCAACTTGCTATATTTCTTTTTTTTCCCTTTTTTTTTTACTCTCTCCTACTTCTTTTTTTTCCTTCTTTTGCCAACGAACTTCTGAATATACATTAGCTTCCTTCGAGGAGAGAGGATGAAAAAAAGGCGTGCCAGGGGCGGGTGGGCGTTCCTCGAGGGCGTGGGCGGCGGCGACGGCGAAGGGGTCTGCAGTGGGAATTGGAGAGACAAATCTATAAATTATCTCCTGTTATTACTGTGACATGACTGACCTGACACGATTCGGTACTTCATTTCCTCTAAAAAAAAAAAAAAAAGAAAAAAAAAAATTAATCATATTTTTGAATGAAAGGAGACAGGGAGTCTAAAGCAATTATTTCTTGACAGACGAACGCCATCTATTGGATATTTTTAACATGAATAATCTTTGTCTCTGAACGACAGAAAGAAAGAAATATTTTTTATAGTTTTTATATAATTATTTTTTCTTTCACTTCCTATCTCTTTGAATTTGGAGTAATACCTTAATATGATGTTATGTATACAAATCAGTAAAGACATAACACATATAAGAATTATGTTGCAGATAAAAAATAAAAACAAATGAAAATGACACAATGGCATTGCATTCACAAGCATAAAATTCAATCGTAAAATAAGATTATATCTATCTACACACACACACACACACACACACACACACACACACACACACACACACACACACACACACACACACACACACACACACACACACACACACACACACACACAAACAACAAACACACACACACNTGCCTCTTCGGAGATGGCAACTGAGGCCTCATGTAGGGGATCATCCCTACCTTGGACCTCAACCCTTGCCTCCCCCTTAATCCCATGCTTGTTGTCGTTGTGGGGAGACTTAGCAGACGGAGACTGAAACCCTCTGTGGGTGATCACTCCAGTCGGGGACTTTGGCCCTCACCTAACTAATTTTGCAAGGTCTTTTCCTCTGGCCCTTTCCTTTTTCCTTTCTTCATCCCCTTTTTGTTCACATCCTAAAGAGTGAGAGCCATGCTGAAAGGATGAAAGGCTGGCTTTGTGTCAGTCCTGAATGGCCTTCGTATTATGTTTGCTATTTCCTCTCTACCCTTTTCATTACCATACTAACCAGCATCACTTATCTTTGATATCTAACATATTTTGTCCTAATTGTTAACTCATTTATAACCTTTTTGCCACAAAACTGTCATAAAGCTGTTTGACCTTTCATTACCTGGGGGCTTTTCCCCCATGCCTTGCTCTATTTCTATATTTTGTATACACCCCTCATGACTTTAGATGTTGATGTGGAAGAAATTTTTCAATAAATGAATAAAAATCAACCCTCCGTCATAAATAAATAAAAATGCATTTATTTATGTATATGCATGTTCATATTTATGATATTCACTGGACTGGGCCTTTTACAATTTTTAACAAACTGGACATCAGAAATAGACAAACTACTGTGTGAACAACAAATTTGCAAATGGGAATTGCCAGTAGTTTGCCTCTTGACTTCTCTATAGCTGTAAATTGCAGTAAAAAAAAAAAAAAAAAAAAAAAAAAAAAAAAAAAAAAAAAAAAAAAAAAAAAAAATATATATATATATATATATATATATATATATATATATATATATATATATATATATATATATATATATATATGTTTAATTATGGAATCCCTATAAGATGGGTTCTGAAAAAGATATATGGAAGGAAATTTTAGATTTGATATTTCAGATATAAAAAGTATTTGTTACACATATATTACTGGTATAAATATGGATATAAAACAATAATGATATGAAAATAAAAGAAAAACCTTCAAAATGCATTGGTACTAGTGATGGATGAAATTATAATACATTAATAAAGGTAGAAAGATTCATTGATACCAATAAAGGTGAGATAATGATACAAAAGAGTTTTGCAGATTATCAAATAAATACTATCAATGACTTGTTACTGATGAAGATGGGAATGATAATAAAATAAACAGCAATGGGAATAGAAATAATAAATATAATTATTGTATAGAAACATTAAAAAGAAAGTAACAGCATTGAATTAGTAAAGTAACAAAATCATTTTAAGAACAATGATAGCATAGGTAATAATAAATGTTAATTTATCAATATCCTTATTCATATTACTGCATTACAGTTACCACTGCTGCATAGACTACACAGTATCTAATAGAGCTTTATTAGAAACAACAACAGTATATTGCTGAGGTTAAGAAGTAATCTGCTACACACGAAGCTGATATCTATTTATAATATATATAATAAATGGATACTTTTCAGTTTCATATGAAATTAGATGTTGCACATAAAGTGAATTCACACTTCACCAATATTTGTAAATCGTAAAAGAGCACAAAAGTTTTCTAGCGCTCTCTGTTTCGCAACTTAGCGCTTCCAGCTTTATTTAGCGGAAAATCGCTCGAGACCCAATGTTTACATCTTTCAGTTGACGGAATATGGCTGTCTAGAATCGTTGATAAGAAGAAAGGAGAAGAAGATGGCTACAAGGAGGTTTCTCCTTCCAGTTCTGATTGCATGTACATTCTGTTTTACCACAGCAATAAAGGAACCAAAAAGCTTTGCCTATGAGAAAGGTAGGCTATTCTTAACTGTTTATCTTGACGTCAGAGAAATGCCTTAATTATCGGTAATGTGTATAACAGACACTTGGTTACAGAAGTTGTTGCTCCAAGAGCCATCCCAATTTAACTCTAGCTATTTAGCTAGTCCATTTCATAGCAGTTACAATCAGAATTTTGTTCAGAAGTATTAATGAAACTGAAGGTAATTTTCTATCTTAAGTCCGCCACTCCTACATTGACGATTTTGGTACCGTTGGATTCCTATCACACTCTGTAATGTGGGTATGTAGTTTTTATTGCGCGGAAACCTCCCATTAGTGACAAACTTGGCCCCAATAGCAGAGGAGGGCATGAAAGGTTCCAGGGAAAATGCGTAGTTAAATAACTCTAACAATATAACCCACAATGAAAATAACGCTGAAAATTCGGAAGCTCATCGTCTGGTGGTGACCTCGCTCATAAATCTGTTTCGGAGTAGGAGCACCCTTTACATTCGGCCATCGTGGCGGCTATGGCTAAGTACTGAACGCGATGGCGGTAGGCAGGTCCATACCATGCCTGTTTGAACATGTATATCGTTGTTTCCAGAAGAACAGAAATTATACCGTATTATTTCGGTTATGAACACAGATCTCATGGTTCCAGAGGACAGGAAACTTGACCTTGAGGCTACGTTCTTATGCAATAGATGGTGACATAGTCACTTCAGTAACTATATGAGACAATAACTGCCATTGGCTGACTCTAATATACGTCTTAATAGTGTACGTACATCATTCCACTCCATTATCCGAGGCTATCAGTGTAACCTCAAGAGCTGCACAAAATCTTCTGTGGTAATGTAACAATACCTTTATATTTGTGTAACACCCTATACTGCCATGAATATGTGGAGGATTCTTTGTTTCATTGGCGGGGGTAGGCGGGCGGCCGACCCCTGCAATGGAAAGTAATGTGAATTATCATCGTTATTTTCATTTAGGGTTATATTATAAGTGTTATTTAACCCTGCATTTTCCCTGGAACCTTTCATGCCCTCCCCTATTTTAAGGCAAAGTTTGATGCTATAGGGGGGTTTCTGCACAATAAAAACTATATATTTGCATTGTGGACAGTGCTAGGAATCCAACGATACCAAAATCATCGATGTAGGAGCGGCGGACTTAAGATAGAAAATGACCGAACTTAATTAGGATTCTTTTATTTGTGACTAAAGACTTCAAGTAAGACTGTAAATGGTCCTTCATAATTGTTTTAGCATTTTTTACATGGTAGAATATGAATGACATACACAGAATCAGCCACTGTATTGATTAACGTGATCCCTCCATGGGAGGCTGCTGCTGTCTAACACCCGCCCAAAATTAGTTAAGCTTTTATTTTTGTAATTTATACTAATCGTTCTGTCTAATGGATTGTGATGATTTTGGTATTGAGTTTCTTTCACTTTCTAGTTTCCAAATATACCAGGTTGAAAAACCCACAAATGCACACAGAGACGCCGATCTTCAGTTGCAGCTATGATCCTTGTTGCTCGCTCCCAATTTTCTTTCTTGCAGATATATGAATTCCAACATCATTAACACAATGAAACAAAATAAAGTTCATCCATATTTAAAAACAAACATGAATATCAATCAATCAATTATTGTTACTTTAGAACATCGTTATTAAAAGTGAAAAACTATTGCTGCTGCTCACATCATAAATGTCCTTTGCTCACAGGTTAGAGCCTATACATTTTTGTTGCTCACTACGACACATCCACGAAAAACAAAATACTCTCCAACCAGGCAAATATATATTGTGTGGAAAACCACTAAATCCCCACATTTTTGGCCTGATAGCAGGGGAGGACATAAAAGGTACCAGGGAAATTGTTTAGCTTTGAATAGTATTGTCTAATGAATGATTTTGTCTAATGCAGGCTGTGCAGGGGTTGGGGGGCTTGCTGCCCCTAACCACTGCCCAAGAAAAACAAAGAATGCTCCACGTATTCACAGTAGGAGAGAGCCATGCACGAGCAACATGCCAACTTTGTCTGACACTTTCTCCTGCCATGAACACATGGAGGATTCTTTGTTTTCCTGGATGGCGATTAGGGGGCAATATTGTGACTGATTCAGAGTAGAGTATTCATATTTTACCCCAGAATTCCCCTGGTAACTTTCATGCCCTCCCCTGCTATCAAGGCCAATCTTTCTGTGCAATAAAATCTACATGTTTGCAATTTAGATGGTGAGAGGAATCCAATGATACCAACATCATTGTGATTCATGTGGTGGAACTATTGTTTTGTATTTACTGTAATTTTTTTTTCCACTTTACAATTTCCCAGATACAATTCATGCCTTCCCTTACTATCTATTCTTTGAGATTCTTGACTGAATCTGGAATTGTAATTCAGAAAAGATATGCATGGGTCGTACACATATAGTTGTCACAGATTATGGTGTTATGAACTCATGAACACATTTTTAGAAAGAAATATTATATAATGGAACCAAATCATATAGACTGCATTTTATCACTTGCCTCCCCTCCACCTAAAACCTAGATTTCTCACAGGCCTGTTGGATGATAAGGGGGATAGCTATCTTCAGAAGTGAAGGTTTGCAGAAAAAATAATATTAGGTTTGTACTAAAAGCACCAACTTACATGAGAAATTCTGAATCTTGTCTTTGAAAGTTATGTTGTAATTAATCAAAATTTACCAGTTTTGTAGACTGACCATGTGGAACTTCTCAGTGATTGTTGCAATGACCATGCAACTTTATCAAATTACACTTCTAGCCTGCTGCATCATACACGGTCAATAGTGCATCTGATTAATAGATGGACAAATTTGGGACATTTAATATATGACACTTCTTCCCAATTTTAAAAAATGAGAAAAAGCTAAGAAGCTATGTATGGCAGAATTACTCAAGCATAAAATCCAACTGCAGTAACATGGGTGAAAGGTTACAAAGCTCTTGGAGACCTCTCTGTCGTCATCAGGTGAAGAACCAGTCTTGAATTGAATTGCCATTGCCAAGTAGGTTAATTATGATATTAGATATCCTCTTTATTTTTTATCTGGAACGGATAGGTCCAACATGAAAAATGTCTCGGAATTCATAGACCAACTAATTCCACATGCTATTTAAAATGGAGGTACTGGGAGTGTTGACATCACCAAGAGTTGATTTGTGTTAGCAAAGAATGTGAAAGGAGCCTAAAATATGGATTCAGTAATTGACAAGTGATGGATAGCTAGATATTTAATCAGCCAAAATGGAATATATTTGTTATGCTTCTATGTTGACAGATACAAGTATTGCTTTTTCATTTGGTCTGTAATATTAGCTTTCTTATTTCTTATTAGGGTTCACATATAATAATAACACTGCATAAAAAGTTATTATTTTGCATTCAAAATGACTGCTCTATTAGCTTGTGTATTTAAGGAATAATTGGAGCACTTGTTTACTTTATGACCCATGGAGTATGTGGGTAAACAAACTGTGATTAAGTTAATTGTTTCATTCATAGATATTTCAGGAAAAATGGTGCTTATACTACTTGAACAGATGTATTTGAATAAAATGCATACCAGTAGATAAAAAAAACATACTTAAACAGCATTTTTATTTTACAGGTATAGTTGCAAATTTATCTCATTGTCCAGGGCGCTACTGTGGCCGCACATCACTTGGAAATGGATCATGGTCAGCATGTGGAGCTTGTGAGAGAGGCCTCAGAAGTAATGCTAGCAGTGCATGTCAAATTTGTAAGGATGAGCCAGAATTATATGACTGGCTCTACCTTGGCTTCATGGGATTACTGCCCCTGACCTTCCACTTAGGCTGCATTGATGCTGCAGCAAAAAGAAGAACGTAAGAAAATAGTGAATGTATTGAATATTGCATACAGCTCAGAATGAAAGTTGTAGAATATATTGGCTAAAATATTATTGGTATAATATCTTTTACAGATGCATCAATTTGTTTAAAGAATGTACCTTTAAGATTTCAAACTAAAGTATTGATTCTCACATATGTATTTTAGATTCACAAAAGAAGTGATGGCCCTTTATGCATCAGCTGTTGTTGAGGTGGTTGTTGCAGCAGTGGCTACTTTATTAATCGCTGACCCATTTGGAGAGTTCCGCATACGTTCTTGCAAGGAAAGAGGGTTGGCAGACTGGTATCCACTTTTTCATAATCCAAACCCAAATTATGAGGGTGTTTTGCACTGTAC
>NW_020870657.1:437475-447475 GCF_003789085.1 Penaeus vannamei | reverse complement strand
AGTGAAATTTGAATATTTGTAAAAAAAAGCACCACATATTATATCACTGGTCTTATGCTGATCTCTGACATTTGTTCTAATGATTGTAGTGTAACCCATAAGGAAAAAAAATAACAATTAACATATAACAACTGAAAATGGGACAGATAGAGATGAAATAAAAGAGAAAAAAGAAAAAATCCACCTATCATTGTTTAACAAAGAGGTCCAGTTAAAATCAAAACAATAAATTCTTCTAATAAAAGTACTGTCAACCCATCTGTAACAGAAAGCAATAACTGGTGTCAACTTCAATATCTTACATATTCAGCACCTGTACATTCATGACAGCAAAATATTGGCAAACAGTCATTTTGCATCTTAGGGATTATGTGCAAAATGATTCACACAACAAAAGATATGAAAAAAAAAATATATTTTAATGACAAACACAAACTTACACTTCAAATCAATGTCAAGTCTTGAAAGACATAGATTACATGCTTCTATACCTTAATGCTTGCATTGCCATATTTCCTAATTTATAACTGCATAATCTTAAATGTCCTTAAAATTAAACATCTTCTAAGGTACAAATAACTTTTCCAAATTCCCAGACTAAATGAGAAACTATATACCACCAAACGGCAAGTAAGATTACATGGAAATATGACGACCACTAGGGTAGGTAAATTTATGCATGTCTTGAGGTACAACTTTAAGTCACATAATCTGAAAGATGTCCTGTCTAATTTCCCAAAGTTCTTTTGTTATGCACATTCATAATATAACTTTAAAAATACAAAGATGAGTTTCTTTACATCTTGGCTGTCTCCTTTACAAATATGCTATCCTATCATGAACAATAGGTGCTGGGCTTCATCACAACTCTGGGCTGAAGATCTACAATCTCCATCACAAACAAAGAGTTCCCTTGAAATATGAATGTTAGTGCAGAACACTAAATAATCTTTTGGCATATTACTCACAAATAACAACTGGCCAGTGAACTCAATAAAAGCAAATTGAGAAAATTCCTTTCAAACAGTCATAAACAAAAAACATATGAAAAAAATAGAATATATAAAATTACAATTATATATAATATTTATACATGGAAGCTATTGGATGATGGTGAATTACTTGAATATTTCAACTTTAATGACCACAGCAGCACTGATCCCTTTCCCTGTGTTTAATCTACATCTGGAATGGTGCAACAGTCACCTAGCCAGCATTACTACAGCAACATAATTATTCTTTGCATACCTTTTAATTTTCCATTTTACAAACAACTGATAAAATTGTTAGAAATCTAGCAAACATTCTAGACTATACAAAGGCCCATGGGATAAATTTCTGAGATCAGAGGGGTTTGTCAGAGATGATATAATCATCATTATGAAATGAATAAAAAATATGGCATGAAGCTTTTCTTTGAAAATTATGTATAAAACACCTGTTTTACCTGTACTGAAATATAATTCATATAGATCTTGAACAGCTACACTAAGCTTGTAATTACTGCTGAGGTATTTAAGGACATAAAAAATAATAAACTGCTATGAATTGCCACAAAAAGTAGGAACTGCTTCTATCAACAAACAACTCACTTCCTTACAATTTATCCCACATGAAAAATCAAATACCATTATCTATGGGGAAAAAAAAAAAAAAAAAAAAAAAAAAAAAAAAAAAAAAGACATTCCAGGAAGACAAACATAACAATTTATGAAGGAAGAATACAGAATGGGGAGGAAACTCATAAAAATATAAATTAAATAAATAAAAAAGTAAACAAAACTCAGATATCTTAATGGCAGCTAACAAATTTGTTTCATTCTTTAAGTACTAAAGAGGAAAACAATAAGATCAACACTAAAGCCTGTTGATGAGTGTACCTAGCTCTTGAGTCTACAACTCAAATAAATGAGTCAACAATGCACAGAATCAACAAGAGAGGCACATATTGCTTGCAGACCAAATACAAAGCAGATGATGGCAGAAGTTGCACTAATACATCTGCCATTAATGCCACAGCTTATGCCATTTGCTCCTACTGAGTGAAGAAGGATGCAAAGGTAAAAAAAAAAAAGAATGGAGTTGGAAAAAAATGTGGTCTCACTTGCTTCAGGACATGATCCCATGAATATTCATTCCTCATGATTCAATGCAGAAACAAAGGAAGCTGCCAACAACTACCGCCCATGGCATCCTCTATCTTTTTACAATATAATACATGTGCATGAATTATGAGATCCCAAAGATGAATTACAGTTGAGAGAGATAAATAAACACTTCCTTTTAGTGGCCCTACAGTCTTCCAATTACAAGATATAGACATCTTTCCTATTAATACCTCTTGTAGTACATATAACAAAGAAAACGATCCTCTCTGAGGGGGGCCCTACTTCTCAATGGTACAACAGAAAATCGTGATCCACATCCCTCCACTCTGGACTATGTATAGACAGGTTAGATGAGTAACTCACACCATCTCTTCCTTCATGGGTCATCTTCATCTGGCACCAGCAAGAGGTGTGATAAAGCTCACATGAAAATAGGGAAAATATCACAGCTAAGAAATCAGACAGAAAAGTTTCTTACATTATGAAGGTATATTTGTAACCCATATGTGCAGCTTCAGAGCTCTGGCAAATTCCATATCCAAATTCTTATAACTACTTGTAATAAAGTAATATTGGTGAACTGGGAGCAATGTTCTTAATTGTACAGTATTCTAATGCAGTAACTCTACAAACTTGATTAATAAAATATAAAAAATAACAAAAACATCTAACCTGCATCATAGAGCAATATTATCACTGTACAAACACTTTACATTCATCCTTATTGTCACCAGTCATAAGGTTGATAAGATGATGCTTTCTTTCTACCTTAACAACAACCTCTGAGAATTTGGACATTAAATACTTGAAACACCAAGTCTCTGAAAGTTTGTTAAACAACCACATTATGGAAATAGTTAAATTATCCCATCATACAGGGTACTCATGAAACTCCAATACAAACTGTACAAAATTCACCTTCCAAAGACGGGGGGAAGAGATTGTTCATACAGGGTACAGGATCATGCTCACTAACTACAATGAGATTCAACTGTACACTATTCACATTGTTCATTCACCTTCTGTAAAAGACGGGCTACTGGAAGATGGTGTCCCTCCCCTTTTTACAGGTTATATATGAATGCGAGTCTGTATCTCAGTAATGTAAAGAGATAATACACCTCTTTATGATATACTGAAGCTCATGACAGCTGGTCCCATCATGTTTGTGTTTCACAGAAGTTTATAACATTAGATTATGCCACAATCTTCTATTTCAGATTCAACTGCCCAATTGTAGCTACAATAAAGCCTCCCAACACCAAAGTCTCAACAAATTCAGTATACATATTGCTGCTTCACTTGTACTTAGAGGTGTACACCAGGTAATATTTCCTTTGAGCTTGTCCCTTACGCAGTAGAATTAAACATGAATCAAGAGGATAATATCAAAAATACTAAGAAACAATATTTGAAAACTTCAGGGCAACTTCTGACAAAGTCCTACATAAAATCCTTAATAATTTCCCTTAATGTCTGTTGTAACTGCTTCGATCAGATTCCATCAAAATTGTACAAAAATGTGGAATTCATTACAATAAGAGATTATACAACTTTTAATGCTTGAAGAGCTGAAACAATTGACAAAAATCAACCCTACTGAATTCCATTCCAAAACTTGAAATGCATTTCTCTTCCCTCCTAAACCACCTTGGTTCTACGTCTGGTTCATGCCACGTCACATCAGCTCTGTGTGCCCTTAGAACTACTCGGCCATTGTTCTGTGTTGCACAGAAAGAAAGATACACAAACACAACACTCACATACACGCAAGTAATGTCTTACAATACAAAATACAAGACAGTTGTAAAAATTCCAAGCAATCAGATAATGCACTAGAACTTTGTAATAACAAACTATATCACTTCTTAGGCAGAGCTATTTGAAAATTACAAAACTTGTTTTAAAACTTTTTTTACTTTTTTTCATTTATGCTGATTAAAGGTCTCCATTAGATGTCTTCTCGGGTAAAAACATTGAAGCATCATCAGTTCAAATATGAGCAACATTTAAATGATATCTGTGACATCACCAGTGATTTGATCCTCAGAGGAACCTCTGAGTTCAACAGTTTCCACATAGACAAATATACCATATTTACTGTCATACTGAAAGTCCAAAGTCACTGATCCTGCCACAAGTTCACAGAGGCAACAATTGAGCAACGATGCACGGGCAGCATGGGTGGCAGGCAGGATCTACAGTGGAGGATTCATCAAAACCACTGATCACAACTATAGCTTCTTGAATATTGATGGAAAAAAATCACAGACTTGTTGATAATATCAAGCACTAGAGATAAATATATATTTTTATTTGGTAAAACAAAATGAAAATTAACAATCTAGCAATAATTTATCATTACGTGGTCACGGGGAGTGTGGCGGAGGCTTGGCTTGACGTTGGCACTGCTGCAGGTAGGGATCCTCTTGCACCTGTAATGATAAGCGCATCAACAATAGGGCAAATCTATATCCTTTTTCATAAAACCTAATGTATTCTAAGGGGAAACTTATGAGGGATTACAGTAACAGGCTAAAAAGGAATCACAGGATTTGAAATTGAGTAAAAATCAAATTATACAAGTACGCTAGGATTGAGAAAACTGGCTGATATCCTATCACACCCTGGCAAAAAATAATGGCTGCCATATGAACCCAGACATGAGCATGGCAATAGCCAAAGTGTGAAGTGACTAACATAAATGCACCCAACTTCACCAATCTTAACCACAAAAATTTCCCAACAAATTACTTTTACTTCCTCTATATTGGCTGTTCTAATGGGTAAAAGCAGGTCAAAATAATTATGAAAGTTATCAAGAGCTCAAAATTTCCTTAATACTGATATGTGACGTATGTTATGCTAGACCAGCTACTGGTCTAGTATACTGTTATTACACAATCTAAAAAAGTACTAGTAAAAAAGATAAATAAATAAATAAAAAAAGACCACACACCAATGATGTCTAACATCATGGAGGCCTGAGCATGTGTAATAATTATAATCCTAATATAAAGGTAAACCAATAGTGTAAAGAATTTTATAATAATATTTATATTCACATTATTAGTTTTATGGAAGATCATCTGTTAATTCTGTTAATAACAGAAAATACTTTTCAGGAAGCAAATTTAACTTTACTTAACTTCCACAATTCAAGCTTAGATTACATATAGCTTGTTTACATAGTTCTTTATAAATTTGGTTAGCTTTTCTGATATTAGCTTCTACAAAAGTCTGATGAACTCAGGATCATATTGTTAAAATATGATTAAACACATTAATGAAAATGAATAAATACATTTATCCACTTTTCTTAATATCTCCACTTACTGTTATGATTATTGTGAGAAAGTTGGGGATGCACTGATGCTCCATGTGATGCAGCAGCAGCAGCTGGGTTGGGACTACTTGGTACACCTGGGGTGTTTGGAGTGTTCTGATGAACTTTTTGTCGTACCTCACGAATCTTTAAGATAAGGCAGCTCTTGGTGGGGAAAATATCAGAATTACGTGCTTGGAATGCTGATACTGCCTGGTCTGTAAGAAAGTGAAATTTCAAGCATATTAATACCATGTCAGTAAAGAACTTGTATTACTATACCATATATTCCTAATGAAAATAATACCACAGCAAGTCTCCACATATAGTATTACAAACCACTGTACTTACTAGATGGAAACCAGCCATATTCTGAAAACAGCTGCATGACAAGAGCGCGACGCTGGTCAAGAATATGTCTTAAGGAAGAGTGACTTTTATCTGCATCACGTGGAGTTTTTGGGGTTCTGGGTGAACGTCCTCCAGCTGGAGAGTCTATATCAGCTGTTTCAGGTCTGGGCTCTGTAAAGAAAGTAGTAGTAGTAGAAGTAGAACTAAAAAGTAAAATAATTATTATTCAAAGAGGAGAAAAAGCAAAGTATCAAGTTATTCAGATCATTCCTCCAAGTAAACACTCACTATATCAAATCAGTCATTCAAAGCTACACTTGTGCAGAGGGGGATGGAGAGCTTTAATGCCATACCTTTGAAAGTTTCAGGGTTGAAATCGGGAGGGAAGAACTTGGATCCCTGTAGTGTGGATGATGGAGTCAGCGATGGAGTCAGGTGAGGAGTGACGCTCATGGGGGTTTCGGCCTCAGACTCCTCACCTCCAGCTAAAGGTAGAGAACTCATTCTTTAGAGTCATGTCATTAAAATGTAAATAGAGAACAAGCTTTTTAAAACTTGGAACAAAATTATTTTTTCCTTATCATCTGCATTTCCCTAAACACTAGTAAATGATGCAAAAATCCATTTCAAAATAATCATATAATAATAAATCATGAGTTAGTTGAGGAGACTTTCCATCAACTTGCAATACCTTTTATCTATTATTATTTTTTTTTACTTAATGACTAGAGTTTCTTTACTGATTTACACACGCCTAAAACACTGAACTTCTGGCCAACAAATTTTGGAATACTAGTAGCTGACAAACCAGTGAAGTGAGCCACTTCACCCAGTGAGTATTATTTCATCAACCAATTAAATACTGTAAAATTCAATATCATCAGCAAGCAATCTTCAGTGTCAAAACTACTAGTCAAAAAGTAACAAAAAAAAGTATTTCATAGATCTAAGCAGAAATATTTCATAATATCTGAACTTTGATATTAATTTTGGATTATCATGAAGTTTTATATAAGCAAGCTCACAAATAATTTATCTTTTTTTGAATATGTAAGCTAACAAATAATAATTTTGGGGTGGCCAATATTTTAAATGGTCTATGTCATCCAAACAAGCCAAACACTTAATATGTTTCACTGACAAAGCATATCATCCATACAAATGTTGTAATACCAGAAACTGCTGAAATGTAATCTAAAATACTGCTATGCATTTTCAAACATTCCTATTCACTCATTTATTATTGATGCTGGGAACATGCACTGTTCACTATGGCTTTACTTTATGATCTTTTACATACACAGATGGCTCCACAAGTGCCTAATCACCAAGGAGTCTATTACTAGGCCTACCTGACCTCACCTGTTTTCCCTGTTCCTCGATTTTTTGGAAAAAAGTTTTTATTTCTATTACTATCATTACAGAAAAGAATTAATAACATTATCAATACTATCATATCAATATCATATGAATGAAAAGAAAATGATATTAACAAAAAAGAAAAAACTTCTCTCTAAACAATCAAGGAATGGTGTAAATAATAGGTCAGGTAGATCTAGCAACTGACTCCATGGTGACCTAAGAGCTTGTGAAGCAATGTGTAAAAATAAATGAATAAATTATCAAATTGATAGAAAAAAATATATAATGGACAGTGCTTGTACAAAATCTCCTTGTATCAACAGATTAACTTCCCATGAGTCTGATATTGTCCAGTCATTAAGACATTCCACTTATAATTAGGTATTCATGAAATATAACATTAGAAGTACAAATAGGAAAGGAAGGGAAAGGGAGAAGAAGAGGAAGAAGAAAAACTGGACAGTGCCTGTATATGAGCATTCCCAGTGTCAAACTGATAAAATTCATTAATCTGATACAGTCTAATTACAAAGGTGTTTCATATATATGTGAGAATTTAACCAACTGGATCCGGCTGCTATACTGCAATGACATGGCCTAAAATATAGGCATTCGGCTTATGTGAGTGGCTTGTAAGCAGGGCGCATGCAACCACACATGTGAGGTGACAAGACTATTTCTCCCCTTTGCAATGTCTTTTTTGTCTTTTTTTTTCTAAGGTCCATATCTGTCATTTGATTTGCTTCATCCAGATGGTAATAGACTCCATTCACCGTAATATTCAACTTTCTGTAATACAACCTGTGCTGCTGGTTAGTGGCCAGGAATGGAATTCTAAGCATGGATATGGCATCCTACATGGAACCAGTGCTCTTATAGTCCATGGCTCACAGATACTACATTCCACACTTGTTAACCATGGAAATGATGCAAAAGTTTCTTTCTCAATGCCAAATGAGTCTAATCACCCTCCAAGAGGTTTCTGCACTCATGATAAGTATCTCTTGTCACCCTAGCCTTCAGCTGAAATGCTCACAATGGCAAGTTTGCATCACCCCACCCTCAGCCCACTGCCAGATATTCCCATGAGAGCATGTGCATGTCACCCAGCCCTCAAGCCAATTTTTTCAAGACAATACAGTCATATCATCCAGATAATAGGGCTTAAAAAATAAAAATTAGGAAAATGAAGTGAAGTGATAGGAGGTGAGAGAAAGGAAGGGGAGAGAAGGGAGGGAATGGAAGGGAAGGGAAGGGAAGGCAGGGTGGGAAGGAAAAGGAAGAAAAAAGAGAAGAGAAGGGTAGAGAAGGGAAAGGATAAAAGAGAAAGGAAGGGAAAAGAAGGGGAGAGAAGGGAGGGAATAGAAGGGAAGGGAAGGAAGGAAGGCAGGGGGAAGGAAAGGGAAGAAAAAAGAGAAGAGAAGGTAGAGAAGGGAAAGGATAAAAGAGAAAGGAAGGGAAAGGAAGGAGAGAGAAGGGAGGGAATGGGAGGGAATGGAAGGGAAGGAAGGGAAGGGAAGGGAAGGGAAGGGAAGCAGGTGGGAAGAAAGGGAAGAAAAAAGAGAAGAGAAGGGTAGAGAAAGGAAAGGATAAAAGAGAAGAGAAGGGAAGGGAAGGGAAGGGAAGGGAAGGCAGGATGGGAAGGAAAGGGAAGAAAAAAGAGAAGAGAAGGGTAGAGAAGGGAAAGGATAAAAGAGAAAGGAAGGGAAAGGAAGGAGAGAGAAGGGAGGGAACGGAAGGGAAGGGAAGGGAAGGCAGGGTGGGAAGGAAAGGGAAGGAAAAAGAGAAGAGTAGAGAAGGGAAAGGATAAAAGAGGAAAAAAGGGACATAACTGGGGAAAGAAAAAGAAGAAAAATGCAGACAAAGGAAGTTGATGAAAGAAGAGGTAGTAGTTAGTAAAGATGGGATGGGAAGAAAAAGTATGGAAGGTAGAAAGAAGGGAAAGACAGCAAACAGATGGGAATGACGGGAAGAAAAAAGGGAAGGAGGGCTGGAGGGAGGGAAAATAGGAAAAGAGAGAGAGAGAAAAGGAAGAATAAAAAAAGGGAAGAGGGAAGGGGAAGGGAGGAAAAAGGGAAAGACTGGAAAGGGTGGAAAAACGAAGGATGGAAAGAGAAAAGGCAGGAAAGGTTGGGAAAGAAGAAAAGTACTACAGGGAAAAATAAAAGAGAGAGAGAAGAGGCAAGACCAGAAGGAAGTGCATGAAGGAAAAGGAGAAAATATGTAAGGAAAAAATGTGAATGAAAAGAAAGGAAAGGACGAAAAACGTAGCAAAAGAGAACAAGAAAGGAAGAGAAGATGATAATAACACTAAGACCCAAGTTACTTAATCCCAAAATGTTTACATACACTTTTTCAATAAAATCTATGCAAACAATGATAAAAAACAGCACCATCGGCTATAACACACCCAAATTTTTAGAAATAATCAATCTTCAGAATAACATATCTTTAAATGAGCTTATGAGAAAATCTGAACCAAAATCAAGAGTACTCACTGGAAAGCTTTCTCTTCTTTCTATATGAACTGATAAATGTGCGAGGGGATGATGGAACAGAAGGGACGGTGTTAGTGTTAACATTTGGAGACTGGACCTCATCAGGGTTAAACTCCGGGAGTGCCACAAACTTCTGTTCAAAGTTTACTTGTTCTAAGACCCTGGGGAGGAGAATATATGCAGAGTCATTAATGATGAAAGATGTATATGTGATATTGTAAGCGACATTAAGACCTATCTTATTCATGACAGGATTTCCTCATATAATCCTGAGCTAAGCACTGGGTTTCATGTCCAATCAGCCATGTGAGTGAAAAATGTGAAGCATGGGCAATATAAATTTACCCATCCACTTT
>NW_020870657.1:412475-432475 GCF_003789085.1 Penaeus vannamei | reverse complement strand
TAATATCACGTGTGGTATCCAGGTTATGATGGTATAGGTATATGAGTCATATATAAGTATTATATATAATTTGATTTATTTGTTTATATTGATAATATATATATATCTATAATTATCAGTATGATGATATAGCGTTAAGTAGTATACTATATGATCAGATCATAGTAGAATACTATGACTAAGGTATATGAGTGTACATAGTAAAGGTAGTAGATCATCAGTTTAAGGATAGTACGTAGTGAGTAGTATATATAAGTAGTAGTAGTGTTATATGACAATATAGTATGACTATATATATGGGTAATATATATAGTATGTGGTGTATGTATGTTATATATATATTAGTATACTAATATGTATTATATGGTGTGTATGAATAGTATTATGATATATATATATAATATAGTAGTATAATATATTTAATATGATATAAGTATAATAGTATATATATATATTATAGTATATTATAGTTTATATATATAGTAGAGTATATATATAGGTTGATGAGTATTGTAGAGTATATATGGTATAATAGTGATAGGTTAGTGAAGTATGTATAATAATATAGGGTATATTGATACTAGTTTATATATATATATATTAGTACTATATTTATAATTATTTATATACATATATATTATATAATATATATACATATAATTATATACATACATAATATCATAAATTATATATATATATATATAATATTATATATATATATATTATATATAATTTTATATATAGATTTTCTCTTTCTTTTTCTTTCTCACTCTTTTTTCTTTTTTAATGAGGCTAAAAGAAAACTTAAATTTAAGCCTAATAAATGAACAAATGTTCAGCACACACAACCATGTATAGCATTTGCACTTGCCACCCAGCATTTGGAACTGGTTTGCCTGAATGTGATTAGAAATTATTCAGCATGAGTGGGTTAATTAAATTAAAATACTTAGTTGCTAGAATTTTCTAATACGATTATAAATAAATAATACAATTCAAACTTTTATTTTTTGCCCCCATTACGATAATACATAATGCAACTCAGCCTTTAATCCCTTCACTTTTTCTTCCCCATAATGTACTTATCAAAATTACTTCCTCCCATTATAATTTCACTTCTACTGAAAAAATCACATCAAAATTAAAAGCTTGAACAATGAGGAACTTAACCCCTTTTTCCCCACAGTATCCTTCTTATATCTAATATTCTAATTTCACTTCTAAGAGTTGGACACATTTTGTCAGGTCATCATTGCCCAAGATGTTCTTACCCATCAAGATATTTGTTGCATTTTTTTTCTTCAACACATAGAAACATAAAAAGACCTGTTTGCACCTGCAAACAGTTTTGCACTTCATACATCTATGATCAACATTTACAAACTAGTGCTCAACTAAATTCTCAATACTTCTATATAAATCATTCATCAACCCACTGCTACAAGGTACATGTAATGTTCACTTTAGTTATGTTTTATATATATATATATATATATATATATATATATATATATATATATATATATATATACATACATACATCTTTAACAACTACTAAGCCACCAAGGAGTCAATAAGTAGGTCTACATGACCTCTACATATTTTTCCCTTCTATTGATTTTTGAGGATTTTTCTATTTTCTATTTCTACTGTTATCATTACCATTGAAATAGTGTTTACTATAAAATCATCAACAATACTAATAGCAATATAAAGTGATACATAAAATATTTCCAAATATCAAGAAAAAGTTAAATAGGTAGGATTAAGGAATTGAGTTCTGGGTGACTAAGCACTTGTGTAGCTATCTATATGATTAAACAAAAATCACAGCGGACATGATGTGTATGTGCATGCCATACATGGCATTGGGTTAAGTGTAGTTTACATTATTCTTCCAAACCTGTATTTTGAAGTGGAAAGATGTATCTTACTTGTCCATGCCATCCTCTATATTTTTCTTGAAGAAACTTTTCTTCCCACTGGGAGATGGGGGTACTGATGCCATGTGCTGAACTCCAGCTAAATCACTTTCACTGCTGTTGCTTCCTCCTGGCGACACCTTGGTCTCTCCACTGGGTGGCTGTGGGGGTGCCATCTTTATATCTGGAGACAGTTGTGGAGGAGTATCTGCTATTGCAGAGTTTTGTCCTAAACAACAATAAAGAGAGGAAAAGAGTAATCAAAATATTCTTACAGAACTATACCACATATTTTCAAAAAGTTCAAAGTATCTCCTCATTTTAAAACTATCTAACTAGTGTAGGTGTGGGTATGTGCATTTGTGTGTAGGAGTATGTATCTGTGTTTGTGTCTATCCAAATGTTTCTCTGCATGAACTAGAAAAACAAAATATGTGTTTCTTGTTATTCACAAACCTGTTGAGGACTGTCTCTTTTGCCTTGGAGCTTTGCCTAGCTGGGCTGGGGTTGGTGCAAGAATAAATTTTGGTTTATCATCTAAATTCTCTTCCTCAGTTCCAGCTCCTGCTATGCCAGACCCTGTGGTTGCAAGAGGTATGTTTGCTACCTGGGCTTTTATCTTCTGCTGTTGCTGTGGTTGCTGTTGTTGTTGTGGAGGTGGTTGCTGCTGTTGCTGCTGCTGTTGTATTTGCTGCTGTTGCTGTTGTGAGTGTTGTAATTGTTGTGGAGGTGATGACTGCTGCACAGGAAAAGATATGGCAGCTATGGACCCTGCAGCTGGAGAGTTTGTCACAACTGCTGCAGCTCCTCCTGACCCTCGACCTGTAAGGTACAAATATTAAGTGTTAACACTCCTTACAGAATAGCTGCTTATCTTAAAAGAAAATAAATTATATATTTCTAGCAAAAAAGCAGTACCAACAAACTGCCTTCCTTTATAATTTGTCATTCTGCATCATTTACCAAACAAGAGTTCTAACTCTTTCAGACTCTTCCCAAGTTTCCTTACTACATATACGTAAAATTCAGACACTACAAAGTCTTCACTATAGATTTCAACTTTTCGATACTTGCTATCTTTTGTTTCATTCTACTGTGTGTCAAGTTGAGGACATTACTGTAATAGTAAGTAAATACAAAAACATTCAGATACTTAACACACAGCACAATCTTGTGTATTCTCTTTGAAAATGTCATTCTGGTTACTTGATAACATTAATGTTTCAGCTCAAGAAAATTCGAAGTAAATCACTGATCTGAAAGCATTACAAGATATCACAGGGGGATATATACTATTGGGAGTACTATACATTTTATCAATCATAATTTGAAGAAAAATAATCTCTGCCAATAAACAAACACTCCACTACTTATGAAAGTCAGTTCTTTGTTCCAAAACTTAATTCTATGGCTATTGCAGGTACATATTAATGGTGAGTTATCATTTGTTCACAACAGATGATATTGGTTTAAAAGTATAAATAATCAAAATAATCCTTCCTAATTTTCTGTAGAGTGACTCATTTTCATTTCATGAATGAATTACTTATAAAATTGTTACTACAGAATATTCTCATGTTCCATTACAATAAATCTTCTCAACAACTTTCATGCCAATATTACTCCTATTACCACTAAGAATTTACGTGAACATCTAAAGACTTCAGTAAATAAGAAATTAACATAACTGAAGACTAAAAATACTGTAAATAGTGATCTTATCTTGGAAGTCCTTTTGGCTTAAAGAGAGCATGGTTAACTAGAACACAAACTATTGAACATATGAAGAGTATCAATCTTAACCCCCTGGATCTGGATGACGTTGCGATCACGTCAACGAAAAACTTGGGCAGCTACACGGGTGACGTGAACAAAGCGTCAAGAGCAAAGGCTAGGGTGACCAAAAAGACTCGCCACGAGTGCACAAACCTTTTGATGTGTGATTTGACTCATTTGGCGCTTAGAAGGGGGCTTTAGCATTATTCCCATCGATCAATAAATGTGGAATGTAATGTGTGTAAGCACTGACTGGAGGAGCGCAAGCTCCAAGGAGGACGCCATTTCCATGCTGAGCACTGTATTCCTGGTTGCTGTGCCAGCAGCACAGGTTGTATTACATAAAATTGAAAATCAAAAAAAATACATATATATGACACAAATAACCAAATGTTCCATATATTTTCTTTCTTGCACTGAGTTATTTACTACATAGAGAGATGGTATAGAGTCTGTGCAAGGAAAATAAGTAATTACCATCTGTATAACGCAATTCAAAAGACAAATATGGACATTGGAAAATGGCGATAAAGCTAAAAAAAAATTCACAAAATAACTTCTCAAAGGGGAGGCATACAGTCTTGTCACTGCTCATGGGTGTTTGTGTGCGCCCGGCCTATGCGTCGCACACCCGGGATACTGGCCACTTATGTAAACATTACAGCCGGGTCCAGGGGGTTAATAATGATAACCATGTAACTAACTGGAATTTGAAGCAATTCACTTGTCTCATGAAAATAAAACAGCACAACAAACACTCAACTGGATAAAACTTTGAATTCTATTCCACTACTAGACATACCTGCAGGGAGCGTCTGATAAGATGCTTGTGTAAGGGAGACTGCTTGACTAACTCCAAGCTGAGGTCCAACAGTCCCTATTCCTTGTCGTGACCCTGAGATCAACACCATTCCCTGAGCTTGTGAAGCAACTGTAGTTTTCGGTACTCCAGCCATTGTTATGGTTTTGATGACACCCCCTGGATCTGTGGTCGTCACTCCTGTGGACGGAACCATCCTCATTCCTGCTGCGGAAGAGACTGGGGTAACAGTCAACTGTTTAGCAGGGTCTGCTGACACAATTAAGTTACTTCCCAGTATCAGCTTGCCATCTTGAGTGAAAGACGGAACAAGGTATTGCACATGTGTTGGTTGACCAGACCCTGTTGAGACTGCTTTGGTTACACTTGGTTGGCTACCTACTGGGGTTGCTGGGGTTGTTTTCACTACCACATTGGTGACATGCATAGGAGAGTTTCCACCAGGGGCCACTAAAGTACCACCTTTAACACCAGTGTTTAGTAAGGCATAATGGCCTGATGACATTAAAATGGCAGTTTTAGGAATGGTTCCTCCAGATGTGGTGGTTGAACAAGCAGTAGTGGTGATGATCCCAGAGTGATACACCTGCTGACCACTGCTTGGGATAACCTGTGTCCCAGCAGGGAGAGTAACACCTGTTCCAGCAACACCCCCCAAGTTAGTCTTATTGCTGTCACTCTTGCTTGTGCGCAGACTAATTGGTGTGTCAACTAACACAGGTTTCCTCTCCTGGGTGGTGACAGTGAGGTTATGAATAGACTTGATTTGATTGGTCTTCATAACAGTCCGTTGACCTGCTGGTGAAGACACATTGCTGATGATCTTGATATTGGCACCAAGGTTGGCTGAGGACCCTGTGCCTTTTTCATTCTCTTGCTGTAGAATATTGTTTTCTCCAACACTCCTCACCTTTGGGGAAGGTGGCATTGACCTGCTGAATTAAGAAAATTTAGTTCACAGCTGACATTGGTGATTATGTAGATAAACTTGTGCTATCCACAATAGGTTTTGCATGAAGACATGAAGATCATACATCTTTGAAGTTATAATCAGTTATTATTGAAAAGTAAATATTACATAGATATGTTGTAAACACAATCTAAAATCAATAAAGAAAAAAGCATCCTGTCAAAGCACAGTAACTCTAGACAAATTTGTTGTAAACATTCCACTGATTTTTCAAATTTCATCATTGGCTTCTAAGGTCTACTTTACGTTAACAATCCCATTACATAAGAAGGATTTTCTCATAAAATCATTATCTAATTAGCTGTTTTCTATGGGTTTTTTTTCTTTTTTTTTAAATCTAAATCTGTTAATAGTACCTTACAGAACTATGATCACATTAATTATTTATTAAAACTCAAACAATCATGGAAACAAATGAAAGGAAAAAATTGTACTGATAACTAAACCATAACAACAAAGAGAATGACGGCAGGGTAATTCCACAGCGGGAGGGACATGAGGGGAAAAAATAGGAATCACTATTTTATTCTATATAAGGTGGAAATTTATTCACAACACCCCCAGCTTCCTAGAAAGTTGTTCTGAAATAGCCCCATCATTTTTCTTCATGAGAATGCCTTCAAATATGTTATATGTTTTCAAGCCTTTCGACCCCTAAAATTAGAGTAATTTTAGCCTTGCAAAACTTCTTAATTTAACATGCTTTTTGGTTCTTTTTCACTTGATTTAATATGCTAGTACTTTATATCTCACAATATATATGAAAACTTACTGAATTCAAGAACTGTGCCAATGGACAAACTGCAATATCAATCACTTAGTTTTACATATGTCCATTTGATGTAACGTCCGTCACACATGTTTCTGATTACCCTCGACATAATGTCTGTTTTATTTTGGTTCCAAATCTTCCCCTCTGTGCAAGGAATGGCCGGGGTTACTATTCACTGGCCAGGTGTGGGATTGAATGCAGGTCTACAAGATTGCTAGTCCAACACGCTAACCGCTGCGCCAGCACAGCTGTATGATAAGCTAAGAATACTTCCTCTTGGCATGAGAATGCCAGTGGCATAAGCAAGCCTATAACACAGTATTAACTGCCAAGAGGTAATACTCTAATAATAAGGGCAACTGAAATAACTTCCAACCCCTCTGAATGTAACATCTCTCACTGTGGAATTGCCCAGCATTATATTCACAGCAGTAAAGTTCAACACTAAAAGGATTCCATTCTACATGTTTCAATAGCACATACACACCTGAAGGCACTGCCTGTTGACTGCAATGAAGATGTAGAAGGCATGTGGAATGTTGGGGTAGAAGGCAAGTGAATAGGCGATGGTTTACCAGCAGCATTAAGCTGATCAGCCCCTAACTGAGCTGAACCTGTTGGGCCATAGAGTGTAACTACTTCCTCTGTTGAAAGAGATGGTCTGCCAAAGAGAAGAAAGACACTGGATTAAATATGTGTTTTGCATTAAGTACTTTCTATACACGCGCACGCGCACACACACACACACAAATACACACACATGTACATATACACACACATGTACATATACACACACATGTACATCGACACACACACATGTACATATACACACACATGTACATATATACATACACACACACACACACACACACACACACACACACACACACACACACTCTCTTTCTCTAATATCAAATTAAATAAAATTATATAAAAATTTTCCTGACTTACCTTCCTTTAATTGGCTTGGGCTTGTACTTTACATCTCCACTACCAGGAGGAGAATAAGGTCTTCGCAACCGCTCACTAACTTCTGTGTCACTCTGAGTTTCAGAATCTGAATCACCTACACGCTCTTTACATGCTAAATCTATCTCACTATTCACATCTGAGGATAAAGAAGAGATCATTTAATCTTTAGACAAAAATATGTCCATAGAAAATAACAGCACACACATATATAAGCATAATCTTATACATATACTATGTAATTAATATTCTCAAACAAACAATGATGACAGATCAACCAACCTGTTTTAACATTTGCTTTATCCCCATTCCCCTCAGGCGCTCCTTCCTCACATATAACCATCTTCGAGTCATCATCCGACACCTCTGAGCCAATGGTATCTCTTCTTGGCCCACTGGCATTTGTACCATGTCCAGGCACTGAAATCTGCTTTGTCACATGAAAATAAAAAGAAAACATATTACAACAAGTATCAAATTAAATCCTGATGGGAAAGATGCATAAATGTTATGAAAATTTGTAATAGTATACATGTAATGACGATTATTAAAAGTGAAAAAAAAAAAAAAAAAATGAATGAGCAGTTCCACATTTATCTTGCATTTCTTATTGAAAGTATGAACAAAGTCAGGAAATTGAGAGAGGAAGAAGAGGAAGAAGAGGAAGAAGAGGAAGAGGAAGAAGAGGAGGAGGAGGAGGGGTAACAGTACAGTATAAAGCAGGAAAAAAGGGTAAACAAAATTAAATATAATCAAAGGTGAATAAGCTAGAATATACAAGGGAGCAAATGTGCAAATATTACAAATTGGGAAAAATGACAAGGGATAACAAGATACTCAAACAAAATCAAAGTTGAACAGACTAGAATATCAAAGGGAATAAATATGCAAATAGGGAAAAAGGCAAGAGAGAACAAGATAATCAGCAAAAGGGAGTACAAAGAGGAACTTTAGGGAACAAGAAGAGGAGAGAGTAAACTGGAGAAGAAAAAAAAATATGGAAAAAAATCAAGATAAAGGCATACCACATTGTTAGTCATAGTGGTTGGTTGTGATATGGTCAGCTGGTTTCCTGATATAGAGCTTGGGATTTTCCGTGCTGTGGATGTGGGTGGATCCTGAGCACCAGGGGTGAGAGGTGCAGAGGTGACATTTGGAGTCAAGGGAGGGCCACTGCTGTTAGGCCCCCCTGGAGTAAGAGGCATTCCTTCTGGTGTTGGTCCTCCTGGGGTATATGGGGGTCCATCCCCCTTGTTAGAACTGGTGGATGACTTGCGTCGATCTTTGCTGCACCATTTCCAGTCGGGATGGGCACGGTAGTGATGCTCTTTAATCTGAAAAATAGAATGTAGTTGAGAATTCATGGAACAATGAATAAAATTAAATTTAAAATGTATTAATAAAAATAAAAGGGCAATTATTGGTTCATCAATAAATTTGTTTTAGTTTCTGACATATAAATACTATAGTTAGGGATGTCAAGTTACCTCAGAGGCAAGGCTGTGATACTTCTGTTTTTCTTCAGGCCCTAGGGCATACCACCATTCTCCTAGGATTTTAGAAACAGTTCTGTTATCTTGGTTAGGGTATCGCTGATGTACTAATGGCCTATGTCGCTTACTGAAGATCATGAACGCATTCATTGGTCTTCGTATGTGCTCCCTCTCACCCTTTCCCTGTAAAGTATGATACATAAGTTTCTGATAAGGTATATATGAGAAACAAATTTTCAAAGATACAGTAAGTAATTGAAGCCAATTAGGAGAACCATATATTTTACTACAGTGTAATAATTTTGAACTTATAGGTTCCTTTTCATAAGGCATTTTTAAAGTAACAATGATACAAAAAAAAAAGGGAGGGAAAAAAAAAAAATCATAATAAAAAATAAAAAATAAGAACATTGCTAATCTAATACATCTTGCAGCATTCACCCCTACACACACCTTTCTTGGACTCTTTGGCTCCTCCTTCCCAGAAAATGATCCCAAGGACTGAGTTCTTCTCTTATTATTCGTACTGGCAGTGTTATCCAGGTCAGTCAGGAAAACATCATCATCATCCGCCGTCATGTCGAAGTCTGTTTCCTGACTGCATGACTCTCTCCGCTCTTGTCCGTCTTCTCTAGTTCTGTTATTCCCAGCAACTCCATCATTCATGCCCTCTGCGATGCCCTTGCCATTAGTTATCACATCTCCATTAGTTGCTGGTTTGACTTCAATCTCGTTTTTTGGCGGCTGCTGATTATTTGAATTCCTGTTAGGTGTAGTAATGAGAGGAACAAGCTGACTCCAGTGATACATGGGTTGGTTTTGTTGTTGATCCCAGGTAACTTCCCTTCCTTCTTCCTCTTTCCCAGATGATGCATCAACCATAACATGATCTGTGGAAGGAAGTGACACATGGCTTCTTGGCTGAGTTATTATAACAGCTCCTGAGCTCGGCCCAGTTAAATATGAGGTTGTCAGTGGCATCACTTCTGTTTTCACAACAGTCCTCTGATTTGGAGTTTCCTCTTTTTTGATACCTATAGTTTCTATTGTAGTCGCCTGATCAGACATATTTATTTTACCTTCTCTAACAGCAGCACTACTGGCGCGCAACAACAGTCCTTCCTGCTCCCCAGAACCTCCCACGTGACCTTCCCCATCATTCCCCGACTTCATGTCTGCAATGTCGGGTTGTTCATTACTAAACCCCAATCTCTCAATTGGCCGAAATCTATTAGAGAGATCCTGGGGCTGGGGTTCAGAATCTGGTTTGGATTCACTGGCAGAGGTGAGAGCTTTCTCTAGGATGACTGCAGATGACTGACCAGCTTCTGAGACAACTGCTTCTCCTGTATCCATAATCTTCTCGTGATGGCCTTGGGATGAGGTTGTGATCACCTGACTGCTTAAGGTGCTCACGTGAGGGTGGATAGTAAGGACACCTCTTCCATCTTGTATAACAGAATCAGGTGCCTGATGCAGTCTCATGCCTGAGGGGCCTGTCATTGCCAAAGTCGCCTGAGGACCCTGAATACTAAGGGCTGAAGATACACCATGGGGCTGACCCACAGGCATGGCATGGCTAGGGGAGGCTCGGATCACACTCGTGCCACCCGTTGCTTGGCTAACTGTTGATGGCAGTTTGGTCACTGGACGAACTAGTTCAGGCCTGCAAGAATAATAAAGAGAATTGAATTTTTTTTGTACTTTAACATTTTTTTTAAGGATTAAGTTCAGGTTTAGCAAACAAATAATCATAATCAACAACACTTGAGGAATTAAATTTATACCATATGTACCCAATGCCTTAGTACATGAATTGGTAAAGTGCCTTTTCTCTTACCAAATTTCTTACATATGACTTAAATACATAAAATTCTCAATCCTTTCCTAGTAAAAGCTAAACAACGAGAAATAAATGATTTACAAACCGAATAATAGGCTGTCTTTGAGGGAGAGCAGGTGCAGGATGTCTACTGACATGGTCGTGCGAGGCCCACTGGCGACCAGTAGGAGATGTAATTGGGGCACCAGGTTGAGAGATGGGCATAAAAACATTTCCTCTGGGACCCACAGTTACAGGACTCTGGATAGCTCTTGGTGATATGGATGTTGGAGAGAAACCGCCCGCTGGGGTTGTAGATCTCGAGGAGTTGCTAAGCGTCACTGAAAATAAAAGATGTGGTTGCAAATTACTTTATCATAATATAGCTGTGAACAATCCACAATAAACAAAATTGAACATCAATATCTAACTTCTCAAGAATTTGTCTTTTTTCACAAATGGCTAAACTTTTTTTTATTTTATCCAACGATATTAACAACTCATTTAATAGGACATGCTTTTATGATTTTCTAATTCAACAGTGATGATTTAAATATTCAGTATTTGACATTATGAAATTTAAGCCAGTGCTAGCTAATGGCTTACACCTACCTGCCATATAAAACATAATACAATGGAAAAACATTAACTGCAATATACAATACCTTCAGTGAATTTGGAGATAAATCAACTATATGCCAACTAGATACATACCATAGCTCAGTTCAGAGGGAAAAAGAAATGGCTGTCAGTACCTAATTGCTCAGCAAATTACAGTATAAAATTAAACCATAAAAGTACATAACTTACTCAGCATGTTTGCAGCCTCAGTTTCATCCTGGGATCTTGGGGCAGTGAGATTAAAGTTTGGAGATGTATCCGAATCACATGACATCTCTTCCCAGTTCCCTTCAACACTCGGAGTGTCTTTCCTATAGTAAAAGAGAGGGTAAGACATCTAGAAAATTCCAAGAAACTCAAATTTCACTTATTTAATTAAATTGAATCTCACATGCAAACAAAATAAATTAATGAATATGATTTGCTCATTTCTTCATATATATGAAATTTATACTTATCCTTTAAATATATCTTTCTGGGTTATCAAATAGTCATCCAAGCAAAAACTAAAGATTTTTTTCCATTTCAGATTAATTAAAATTTCCTTAAAATAAAGATAATTAAATAACAAGAAGATGGCATCCTTTTGATTGTTTATCAATGCTTCATAAGTAGCTTTAACATTTGATATTCCTATTAAACTTTTTAAAGCTGGTAATAACATTGCTATTGACATGCTAAGACCAAGATTAACTTACCCAGCACTGAAGGTAATGGATGAACTTCTAAGCCTTTTGCCATACATAGAAAGATGTCTGGAACAATATCCCTGTCTCTGACTCTCCTTGCTGCATCCATCCTTCCCACAGAGCCGCCGCCACTGCTTTCCATTGAACTTCTTACGAATACCGTTTGGAGTGGTAACAACCTCTCCTTTCTTGTACTTAAGTGGGGTTGCAGTCCCAGATCTAAAATTGGAAAAAAGATAATAAAATTCATGGTTCATTAAGTTTTCTTAAATATATGGCAGACAATTTTCCAAAAGAAGGGTTATCATGAAAGCACCAAAACTTTACTCTTTGGGAGATAAGAGGGAAAGAAAAGTAAGGAACAAAACTCTAACGATGGAAGCACCAGTTTCTTAAGAATATTATGACCTGTACCTTGGTGTAACTGGAGTTGACCTTGGTGTGGTGGTCCCAATACTGCCATGCTCAATCAGGCTTGAGGTAGACCCACGGCTATGCATAGAGGCCCTTTTGGGATCCCCCATGTATTTACTACCCAAAGCACCTGGAGTCAGGGACAGCGACCTGTGGTTACCACTATAGTGACCTGAAAAATTAATTTCAGAATTAGATGTACAAACTCTTTGACTTCTTAATAATGCCGCTATTCAAACCCATATCAAATCCTTCAACTGCTATACAAAATGCTTTGTAACCAGTTTATCTTCATATTTCTCCTTTCATACTTTGAAACAGATAGTGCTGCACAAAATACCAATACCAATACTAATAACGCCCAATAAGAAATTATTTACAATATCAATAATAGCAACAATAATAATAGTAATAGTAATAGTAATAGCAATAAAATAAAATAATAATACCAACGACAACAATAATCATAATGAAAATTAATAACAATAACAATGATAAAAATCATGAAAAAAATTATGATAATATTGATACCAACAACAATAAAACTAACAATGACAATAACAATAATGATAATGATAATATTAATGATAATGACAATGATAATGATGATAATAAATGATAATGATGACAATAGCAAAATATAAAACAATAATAATAATAATAATAATAATAATAATAATAATAATAATAATGATAACAACAACAATACTTTACATTCCTATACCAGACAGATTTTTGGATAACTTTCTATGGCCAATATTTAGATGCTATGATGCAATACAGTTCCCACATCATAAAAATTAACTCCCTTGAAAATCATAACTACAAAATACATACAACACAAACTGTGCATACAAGAACAAGTGCATGTAGATACAGACGGACACTCACACATTCCTAATTATATAACAATAATAGTCGCCACAGTGGTAGTTATAAAAAGTTGAACAAGCAATAAAAATTATATCAGAGATATCAAATACAGTAATAACAACAATTATCATCAATAACAAAGAGTATTCTACAAATTTAAAAAATAATATGACATATCCCACCCCATAACAAAGAAAGCAATAATTACAATGCAGCAACAAAAATAGCAGCTAACAATAGAGGCATGGTGAAAAAATGTTAAAATCTCAAATGATCCCAGATCCCTGCCCATGTTTTGGTCCAGAATTCCAACCTGATCAGTTATTTCATGGGTATTTTCTCCTCTTTTTTCTTTTTTTCTTCTTCTTGTCCCCTAAACACTGGGTATGCTCTAAGAAAAGACTCACTCACTCACTCTCTCATCTTTAATCAAATTACTCCTAACTTAACCATCATCACAGAGATAAATGAGAAAGACAACGATAATATTAATAACAATTAAAAGTAATAACAGTATCAATACTAACACTAACAACAACAACAGCAACGTTAATAGCAGCAATAGAAAGAACCACAAAAATAACAACATTAATGAAATGAATAAACAGAAAAAATAAACAAAACAATAACAACAACAATAATAATAATAACAGTAAGAACAACAATAAGTAAAAAAACAAAAAAAATCATTAATAGCCACATCAATAAATTGGCTAACATTCACAATGGCACACGCTCACAAAATGTGTATCTGTCTAATGTAACAAAGCAACAAGAACAACTATGACAGTGAAAATTATGATTTGAAAATGAGAAATCAAATGCAAATATTGCTTTGAAAATATACTACTGTAACTTGAAATACTAAGAAAATATGAAAGGAAGGAACCTACAACAATAAGTAATCAAATACATAATCAAATGCGAAGACAGTAATGAAAAAAAAATAATAATCATAATGGAAAATAACAAACACAGCACAAAAAACAAAAAAGTTTCTAATATATACTAACCAAAGCAAAAGGAATAAAACAATTTTAAAACAATAAAGGGAACATTGGCCAATCATACAGTCAAACACATGCACACATAAACTCATGTACTCACTCTCTTTCTCATTCTTTATCATTCTCATTTTCTTTGTATATACATATACCAAAATGATATATAAAATTGAAGTTTCATATATTCCAGATTGTGATGACTTTGTTAAATCAATGCAACATAAAATTGCCAACAACAAAACAAAAACAAATTACTTTTTGATCATTATCATAATAATGATTATAAAAAAAAAATGATAACAATAAATACCTGTACATATATAGTTATAATATATGCAATTGCATACATGGGCTGTACAGATATGTAAAGAAATAAACATGCACACACAAGTATACACCCACACACACATAAGCATATACAAAAATCACTCACAGAACACATACATCCATTGACTCGTTTCCTCTTACACTTGTTCAAACAAAATGCATCACACACACACACATTCACACACATGCACTAAAACAAACATTATTAAAAATTATCACAAGAAGAATCTTTTTAAAGTGAGAAACTACATTATTGATCACTTGAACATTTCAAAACCATGAAAATGGCATGTTAATCTATCCAACAGTGGGGTAACATGCGCCCTAGAATTTTCTTGAATTCTGAATGTGTCCTATCATTCATCATCTATTTTTTCTGGTACAGTCCACTCCATTTCCTTCTGCACTACTTAGTATTGCCAAAATGTCAATCACCAGTTCTGACTCATTGTACCCTGTACTAATATTTGCATGTATTGTAGATATTAGAGTTGAAACTAACATTTAACACTTGACAACACTGAATGGTGAACTTATAAGCTGAAGGGGACTTACATTAGAACTATTTCAATATTATTACTAAAACATGTTAAGGTTAAAAAATATAAGAAAGGCAGTGATGGATATGTGTGTTTATGATACTTTGTTAATTCTGCACTGTTTTGACGACATTTGATATTTAACTTAAGTGTAACACAGACCAAAATAAAGATCCAAACAAAAAACTACACAAATGTAGACAGGTAAATAGACAGATAACCAACACAATGACAGACAGTATCAATATTAATAGCACCAGAAAACTCCAAGAATAGGGGAACTTAGGTGAGGTCATGTGGGCCTACTATTCAGCTTGGTGGCTGAGTACTTGTAGAGCCATCTATGTCTGCATACAATCCACAAAACAAAACTATAAGCAGACATCGCATGTTCCTGGCTGTAATGGGTTAGCCCTTAAAGCTCACTAGCCACAATGTGTATGTAGTCCTATTCTCCACAAACATGCACAAGGTATCAAAACAGTAACAAATGAGTCCTGACTATATTCAGACATCCTTTTTGCTTACAAATTGCTTCTGATGTTACACTGGGTCTCCATTACCCTAAAATCCTAATCAACACAATCTTAGCTTGCTGCATTGTGCACCCACAGTCCATGATCATGCCTGAGCTGTCAAATCTGATATGCTGTCATATTACACCTTTTTCCTATGAATGAAATAGACTAAAGTATGTAGTTTCTAATAAGTCATTAGTTACGGTTTGATGAATATTCTCCAGAACTGAACCACCAAAGGTGTCAGTGCAGGTAAAAACACAGTTAAAAAAGAAAGAACACAGAAAATCCAAAAGCTATTTACGTAGTAAAAACATATCAACTGATCTTTTAAACTTACCATGAGTTAGATAAGTTACAATCTCTAAAGGCAATCTATTCCAAAGCCTACAAATAGCAGTAAAAAAGATGTAGACAATCATCTTGCATTAAATGTCACTGAATCAAGGTTCAGAGAACTTCTGATAACTCTTGCAGGTCCATAAAAATCAGGTAAAACCTTAGAGGAGACATGAATTATCCTACCATTTTGTATAAGCCTGAAAGAGCCCAAATATCTCTACAATGCCCAAAGTCCAAATTTAAGTCAGATGACAAAGTTTTATGGAATTAAAAGAATGATCAAGTAGGTCTTGTCTTAAGTGTGACTCTGTGAAACACATCTTTTCCAGTGAGTAAAATCATGCTTTTGAAATATGACTAAAATTTGCAAAGGTAAAATGTGAAAAATCTGGCATCATTTGTGCAGGAGAGCCTCTCATTTGGTATATTTGCATTTGGGGACTTATCCACTTGTTACCATACATTGTATTTGGCAACCAGAGGAAAGACAATAAAGAAAAGATGATGATGATTTGGTAACCACATTATCAACAATATTGAATATAAGGCACTTTTCCCTTTAACCTTCTCCAAATACAGTAGATGATCTCATAGAAAATGTAGTACATCAATATGTAGCAGTCGCTTACAGCCTGTGCTGATGAGTGGTACAAGTATAGGGGAGATAGGGAGCCAGCCAGTAACTGATGATGATATGAACAAAAGTAAACATAAAAGTGAAAAGAATATTGCAAGAAAAGCAGTCCACAATGCAGTAACAAAGATGATTGAATACTGGTGCTTGGAGATTAACTGTCAGTGATCTCTCTCTCATAATCATCAAATGGTGGACTAAGATTAAACAAACTTTATGTTTGCTTCCCTTGATTTCCTATCATGATAACTGAGTGATACGGAAAAAAAAAAAAAAAAAAAATCTTGCTAAATAAGCTGAATTGTCTAAAGACATTGCTTTCCAATGCACCAATTAGATCATATTAGTTGAATTATATACATTTGGCAAGCTTTCTCAGTGCAAATTACTCAATAAATGTCAGGCTTTACTATAATTCAGGAAAAGACATATAGTTGTATGGAGTTTTAGATCATATCATGCTACTCCCTAAACATGTATAAGGAAAGAGCATCAACCCAAAGATGCTAGGAGGGCATATAAATATGCCATGTCGTACAAATATTTTACTTTATAAATTTCAATAATACATTAATGGCCCCACATGTGCTTAGTCACCAAAGTGTCAATTACAATTACTAGGCTTATTTGACATCATCTGTTTACCCTTTTACTTCAATTTTCAGAAAGAAAAGTTTAATCTCCTTTACTATTAGTATTGTTCATGACATATGAACAATAATAATGTTAATAATAATAACAATAACAACAATAGTATTAGATTTTTTTTTATCAAGGAATGAGATAAACAGGAAAGGCCAGGTAGGCCTCCTAATTTGAAGTCATCAATGTGCAAACAATATAAATGAAACAAAATTTCATTGGACAATGGATATACAAGTGCTGAGGAGTTTATGCTGGATCATATAGTCAATCCATATTCAAACTTGTATGTAGGTAATCAATACATTTTGACATAAAATTAAAATGGAAAGATCAGTATTCATATTCATTACTTGGTCATCTATTGATACATTTGCTAATCATATGATGTATTCTCTGGAAACTATAGCACATTTTACCAGACTGTATCTTTGTCAACTAATATGAAAATGAGTACTGCTCTTAGAAATTAACTTAACCATGATTTCTTTTGTAAATAATCTATTTCATGTGACAAAAGCAAGATTACTGGGCTAATGTGTATTTTTATTAAAGCAAAGTAGAATTTAAAGAACCATTTTTTAAATACTCTCAGTTTCCCCTCTTATATCCTTATTCACTTTTACTCTCCCATCCAAAATGACAATCCAGATGTCCATTTCATATAGCCCCTTTACAACAAACAAACAAATACACACAAAACAAACCAATTCCACTCCAACAATCTGCCACCAAAATAAACTCTTACTCCATCCAAATCTCACATTCACGCACACATATATACAGCACATATGTTATATCTATGAGAAATGCTGACTTTCACACACTAACATACAGATCCTTGCAACAACCATACATACACATGCATGTATATCCAAAGGCCTACCCACACATAATTTTCTTGCAAACTATCAAGGTGTTATCTTACTGAACCATCTAAATAATATCTGCCATTCTTTACAAAAAACCTTCAGACATACCTGTTTCTGAAGGAAATGTAATATCCTCTCTTCCAAGGTCATCATCACTGTCATATTCATCATGTCTTCTCCTCAACTCTTCAGACCCAGAGCTCAGACCAGCAGACCCTGACTGTCCACTGAGTGGTGTCATGGCTACACTGCCTGGTGGTGTTACATGATTGGGAGGTGTAATGGTACCATAGTTAGTTGGTACAATGGAATAAGGAGGTCCAGCAGGCACTAGATGCTGGGATGGGGTTTCCTGGTAGCTTGGTGGGAGATAACCACCAGGCTTGTGAGAAGGATATTGATGGGGTCCTGTGGATAAGACAGATGATTGTCCATGGGGCTCAAGGTCCTCCCACCATGGAGGCTGTAGCAACCGTAGATGTGGCCGTAACAGCCAATGGTTATTGGTAACAGCTGAGCCCTGACTGCCTGGCTCCCCACTGATTCTCACCAGGTACTGAAAAGTTGGTGAACCTTGACGTTCATACACAACACCTTCTGAGAACATTTGTTGTTCCTTATCCAAACGTACCACAACACGTGCTCCTTCCACTAGCTGTTTCCCTGATGGAACTGCATCACTTATAACATCAAATTTTCCAGTGGTAAAAACATTGCTGTACAAGATATCACTAGCTGGATCAGCATCAATCCTCACTATAAGATCACATCCATTTTTAACACTCCTAATCACTGCAGGATAGTAGTGCGGGCCACGTTTGGCAAGAACTCTATGCCCTTTCCACTCACTCAAGTCAACAGGTGCTCGAGCTACACCCTGCTGTGAAGACCACATCTCTGGGGTCCTAGGCACTTCACCACCTTCTCTTGTATCCCCAGAAACATGGTGCGAGGACAGAGTGACCTGAGCTGCAGCATCAACAACACTTTTAAAGCCTGTGTATTGCTTTGGCTGAGAGAACTCCACCTTTGCACCTGGTGACTGTGACATATGGTCGTTGGTGCCTTGAGAGCCACTAGTTTGGGCATGTGCAACTGGTGGCACTAAATGTGGCAGGTGGACCTGATGATGACCTCCAGCTCCCATTTGGTGCTGGATTTGTTGGGGCTGCTGTGAAGAATGCTGATGATGATGGGTCTGCTGAACCTGCTGCTGTTGCTGTTGATGTTGCTGCTGCTGCTGTTGATGTTGTTGCTGCTGCTTGATGTTGTTGTGCTGCTGCTGCTGCTGTTGGTGCTGCTGCTGCTGCTGATGTTGCTGCTGCTGCTGATGTTGCTGCTGCTGCTGTTGCTGCTGATGCTGATGCTGTTGTTGTTGATGCTGTTGTTGATGCTGTTGTTGATGCTGTTGTTGCTGATGTTGTTGTTGCTGATGTTGTTGTTGCTGCTGCTGTTGTTGTTGCTGATGATGATGAGGTTGCTGCTGAGGTGCTGGTGCTGGTGGTTGCTGGTGCTGATGTTGTTGATGAACTGGATGCTGGTGCTGTTGATGATGTGACTGCTGATGCTGAATTTGCTGATGATGAGAATGTTGCTGATGGTGAAGATGATGCTGTGCCTGTTGCAACTTTTGTCTCTGTTGTTGTTGATGAAGTTGCAACTGTTGTGGAGAGGCATGAGAACCTTGTGGATACTGTGGAATTGTAACTAGTGTAGTCTGGTGTGGATTCAATATATGCGTTGACACAGTGGCAGTGTTTGTTGGAGGAGGGGCTTGTGTGGCAGGTGCAAGTTTCAACTGACTGGTAACTTGGGGGAGTGGTTGCTGTCGATGTACAGTCATCATTTGTGGAGTTACTACATTATGAGCTGGCATAGTGTGCACAGTAACGGTGTTAGTTGAACTACTAGTCATGTTCAATGGTTGACTGTCGCCCAGGTTCTCTTCACATTTTTGCTTCTCATGCCCACTGCTATCTCC
>NW_020870657.1:397475-399975 GCF_003789085.1 Penaeus vannamei | reverse complement strand
TAATTTCAGTGTTCACATCTCCATATGTGTTTACAAACGTCTGCGATCTGATGAGATTCATTCATAATTACTGTATAATCCGCGTGCTGGGTGAGGTTGAGGGCATACTGTTGCCAAGTCGTCGAGGCCAACTGGCGGTAAACTTTAAAGAAACAAAATCGATAAACACTAAATATGTGAAGATTTTGGAATTTCGGCCCGCAACGAGTATGCAGCGGGGCTCCGGCTGAACCATGGGCTCCGGATTAGTTTTATGCGCAAAAAATTCACGCCTCTGAAAAAATATTCAGGGAAACAAGGAGATCCGGAAAAGCCGAGTTTCCTGCGTGACGCAGTATAGGGAAAGACTTTTTTGTTTTATTCCATTTGTTACTATGGATATTCTTTGCTGTGACATGCTGTCTGTTTTATTTTGCTTCTAAATCTCCCCCTGTATGCAGGAATGGCCGGGGTTACCGTCCACTGGCAGCGCGCAGGATCGAAAGCAAGTCAGAAAGATTGCTAGACAAGCACGTTACCGTTGCACCACACAGCACAGGGATGAGAAGAGAGGAGAAACGAGGAAGATAAGATGAGAGAACAGAAAGGAAATAGGAGAGAGTGAGAAAACAATTAGAGAGGATGAGGGAAAGCGGGTCGAAAAAGGAAAGAAAAGAGAACGGAGTGAGAAGAAAAAAGAGAGGAGAAAGGAGAGAACCGCCAAGAGAACAGACAGGTAAAGAAAAAAGAGTGAAATGGAGAAAGGAAAACGGCGAGGATGTGTAGGAGGGATGAGAAAAAAAGAGACGCGAGAAAAAACGGAGAGATGGACAAGAAAAAAAATGAGAGAACAGGAAAACGGTAAGCTAAGCGAGAGAGGGGAGAAGAGAAAAAGGAAAAAGAAGAGAGGAGGAGACAATGGAGACTGGGGAGAAGAGATAGAAAAATAGAAGGAGAGGCAAACGGTGAGGTAGTTCGAGAGAGAGAGAGGAAAGGAAAAAGATGACAGGGAAACAAGATGGAAAAAGGAAGAGAAAAAGAAGAGAGAGGGTAATATGGGAAAACGGTGAGGGAGAGCAAAAGAGAGGAGAGCGGACAAAAAAGAGGGGGAATAGACCAGTGAAAAGAGTTGGATGAGAGAAAAAAGAAGGGGAGAGACCGGAGAAAAGAGAAGAAAAAAAGAAGAGAAGGAGAGACTTGAGGAAAGAGAGAGGAAGAGCGGAGGAGAGAGAAAGAAGAGAAAAAAAGAGGAGGGGGGAGACAGGATAAAAGAGAGAGAGGGGAAAGACTGGAGAAAAGAGAGGATAGGTAAAAAGAAAAGAAGGGAGAGAACAGAGAAGAGAGAGAGGAGAAAAAAGAAAAGGGGAGAGAGACCGGAAAAAAAGGAGAAAAAAGAAGAGAGAAGAGAAAGGAGAGGGGAAAACGTCGAGGAGAGCGGGAGGGGGGATTCTAGAGACTGGGACAGTTCTGAATTCTCGTCGTCTGGAGTCCCTAATTAATGTGCGAAAAGGATGAAATGTTTTCCCCGTCCCCACTGGCCTCTGAAATCTCAAGTTCCATTTCCACTTTGAATCAGGATGCAGTTAACCAGCTTCAGTGAATCATCGGCGTATGTTCTTTTTTTTAATATCTAACAAATCGTTGGTGTCGGTTTGAGGCTTCGTAAATTATTCATTATCTGGCTTGCCGAGACAAAACTCCTCCCTCCCCGATCACGAAACTTTCCCAACTTTCCCCTTCACTTGCGGCGAAAACCTCCGCCTTTTTCCCCTCCCCTCCTGAAGCCCGTTTCCTCGCCTCCTGAAGCTTGGCTCCTGAAATCTAGGTCACTCGTTAGTCGATCTCCTAGAGGCTGGGTTCATTCGGAGGTGGCGAGAAGTGAGGGGACGAGTGGCGGGTTTCGCTCAGATGCAGAAAGTGTCGCATACTGCAGGGCGCCCCTCGCGACATGCAGGTCTCCTCTCCCCTCTTGGCTGTATCCTTTCCCCTTTCATCTCCTCGTCCTCTCCTCCTTGCGAGTCAGGATTACGTAGCACATACTTTACGCCCTTTCCTAATGAGCTCAATCTCGTTTCGTTTTACCAACTAGATCGTCTAATAAAAAACCCTTTTAGTGGCTGCCACATTCTTTAAGGCGTCGGGCTACTGAAGCGTAGTTCCTCTTGACATTAGGAGCTTGGTTTCTCTGGAGCAAAAGGGGAGTCAACGTGGACGGGCGGGGGTCGGTGTGGGAAGGACAAGGGAAACAGGAGAGTATGAGGAGGTCAGACGGGGAGACTAGCGAACGGGAAGAACGAGGGAAAGCGAAATGAATGAAGCCAAAACGGAAGAAGGCGAAGTTGTGCGAGGAGAAGGCAGAGCGGGTGAAGCAAAACGAGGGGAAAGCGGCGAGGAGCGAGATGAGGTGGGGAAGGGATGAGGGGAGCGGACTGAGTCGATGGAGGAGCAGGAGGAAGGGAGCGAGAGGGGGGCAGGGCGTGGGGAGGGGCTGTATATGGCGGGACATCTGGGCCGTGAGCGC
>NW_020870657.1:393910-397375 GCF_003789085.1 Penaeus vannamei | reverse complement strand
GTGGGAACTTTCTGATAAACATCGTTGTAAGACGGGAGGATTATAACGAACTTACGTGGTGCCCCGTTTGAGTCTGTAGAATTGAAGAGTCGAAATTGGCGGCTCATTCGCTGGCAACGTCGCGTAGTGAGCATGGAAGGGGTGGGGACTTTGATGAACGTCACATATTCAGATTTTGCTGAAATTGTTTCTCGTTCAATATTCTAAGGGGAGTAATTGCATCTATCGTTAGTTAGAGCTTATGTTTAAGGCCGATTTCATTTAAGTATCTATCTACTTATTTGTTTGTTAGTTTCTTGGTTAATCTACACTAGTTTTATTGTAAAATATATGAATGGATCTTGACGAAAAATTATGGGTAAGTTGCGCGCATGTTGTAAGGGACAACGTTAAGTAGATTAAGACCATGTTTTAGGGTAGATGAACGTAAATTTAAATAACGTAAAGCGTAGATTATATTAAAAAAAAAAAACAAGGTGAACGTTTTACGCACACTAAATACACTCTAGTATTTCTCAAACTTATTCTCCTGAGCTGTATGTCCATAAGGCTATTCATTGACTCATTCTCAGCCGCATAAACATAGTATTTTCACCTTAAAAGAATCCTACGTTTCCGCACTAAAGATATAAAAGATACACAGGAATTAAGAGCTCAGGCAATCTAAAAGGAACTTCCTTGGTAGGACTTCACTAAGCCTCTTGTATGCAAGGAATTGGGAAAGAAAAGGCTGAGATCTGACCCTTAAGGATCTTCTGCAATTTCTGAAAAGTTGGTGTGCGAGAGAGAGTGATGCAGAGAGAAAGTAGAACGAAGGAGAGAGAGAGAGAGAAGAGAGAGAGAGGAGAGAAGAGGAGAGAGAGAGAGAGAGAGAGAGAGAGAAGAGAGAGAGAGAGAGAGAGAGAGAGAGAGAGAGACGTGAGTGTTTGAGAGAGGGAGAGAGGGAGAGGTAAGTGTTCGAGAGAGAGAGAGAGAGAGAGAGAGAGAGAGAGAGGAGAGAGAGAGAGAGAGAGAGAGAGAGAGAGAGAGGAGAGAGAGAGAAGAGAGAGAGAGAGAGGAAGAGAGAGAGAGAGAGAGAGAGAGAGAAGAGAGAGAGAGAGAGAGAGAGAGAGAGAGAGAGAGAGAGAGAGAGAGAGAGAGAGAGAGAGAGAGAGAGAGGGAGAGAGAGAGAGAGAGAGAGAGGTAGGGGAGGGCAAAGAATGTGAGCGAGAGGAGAACCTTGAAAATGCGACTACATATTGTCTCCATCATTCGCCTCTTATTCACTCCAAAACAAGTCCATCATATTCATCCCAAGATTCCCAAGATAACAGATCCAGCGAAAAACGAAATGCACTGAACTCGTTGCATGCAGAAACAATAAAGCAAGTTAAATCATGACAAATGAACAATTCACAGTGAAGCAACAAGACAGTGTAAATGTTCAGCACCTGGAACGTATTGCCTCGGATTAGATTATCCTGTACTTGATTCATTCAATTACAACCGTTAGACCCAATACATACGACAGAACTACCAGACACCGACTACTGCTAACCGTTCAACTAATCCTGACATATTACCGGTCATTCAGAACAACTGCGGACCGACTAGGCACCCGAAATCACTGCTCTTCCCATTCACTTGACACCTTTTTCTAACCCTAATGCACACCAGAACTGCTTTCCCAACTACTTTTATGAACCCCAGTACGCTCATTCTAACGCTGTCACCCCTCACCCTTTCCCACTCTCCTTGGAGAACTCTCCTCCTCCTTCTCCCCCTCTACCCCCTCCTCTTTCAGCTCCAGCTCCTACTTCTCCTCTCCCTCTTCCTCCTCCCTTTTTTCTTCTCTTTCTTATTCTTTTTCTTAATCTCCTTCTTCCTCCTTCTCCCTCCCTCTCCTCTAACTCTTTCCACTGCTGGCAACACTGTGGATGCCGCACCTTTGCCAACAACACAAACTGCCGCAGCAACATCACTTCGAGAGAGAATTCTGGCCCGCGCAGTCAGGTATTCCGTCCCCCTTCCTCCCCCTCCCCTCACCCGCCACCACGCTGTCTGCCCGGCCTCCCCCAACCTCCTGAACCCCATTCTCCGTCGGCACCACTCCCCCGCCCTCCGCTCACACCCCGCCACCACGCTGTCTGTTGCGACCTCCACCCCACCTCCCAACCTCTGCAACCCCACCCTGCATCTCCGTCCCCGCCGCCGCGATGCATTATCCCAACCTCCATCTCTCCCCTCCCCCTCCTAAGGAATATACTATCCCTCCTCCCTCGCCGCGCCTTTCCTATAGCTGCGCCTTGTTTGTAAGGTTATCTGCAAGGTAATCCTACCTGGCACTGCTGCGAACACCAAAACTGTTGCATTTCTAAAATCCTCCCTCCGCACGTCCTGTTCCCGCCGCCCCGTCCTTCTTCAGAAGAGCGCCGCCATCACCCAAAACCACCGCCGTCCTCGCCCCCCTAATCAACTCCAACGCTCACACGCCATTATCCCCAACGATTACATCATCTCCTCCATCAACTCCCTCAATCGCCATTCCTTACAAGCACCAGTATCCTCGCGTCCCAGCCCTCCGACTCCACTTTCCCGGCCTTCCTTCCCCGCAATGACTGCCGCAGACGCCATCCCGATCATAACAATCACCATCATTTTCAGGTTACCACCACCTACTTTGCTCAGCACCTCCTATCCCCCTCTTCCCCTCATCCACCACCTTCTCTCTCTTCTCTTTCATTTCCTTTCCTTCCCTTCCCTCCCCTCCCTTCCCTTCCCCTCCCTTCCCTCCCCACCCCTCCGCCCCGCTCTCCATCAGCCTCCCCCTATCCAGGTGTCTCCCTCTACCTTCCCCTGACCCGACCCACAAGGACGCAAGGATCTTGGGGCCGTCCCTACAACTTACCTAACGCTGTCCCTACAAATAATAATAACAACAGTAATAACTTTCAGTCTCGCGACATGCAACTGCCGTCTTGCCCTCCATGGAAAGACCCCCTCGCTAGTTCCCCGACAAAAAACGACGCTAAGTGCACCGACCTAAGGCTGGACGCAAACTAATTGACGTTTAAAAGAGGGTATGTAATGTGGGATAGAGAGGAGGGAGAGCGCGGAGAGCGGGTGGCGAGCCAAGTACAATCCTTACCCCCCTTCCTTCCCCTTCCCCTCCCCCAGCGCATTTGGGAAGGGGGTGAGGCAGAGGCAAGAAGGGCAATCGTGCAATGCAGCCAGAGAGAAACACTTGTCAAAAATATGCTAGAAATAGTTTGCTTCTTGGACACTGCGAGTGGGTGATGTGTATAACGCTTTCTTTGCTATTTGTTTGGGTTTTATCAATGCCGAAAATCTAGATTCAAGGTCAGATCTTCCATTATTTTGCCATCAGAAATCCACCACGCGATCATATAAACTACGGATAGCTTTAAAGTAATTTTAAAGACAAGCTTTTTATGTTGGTCATAAATTTTAATCATATGCAAAGCT
>NW_020870657.1:376410-388910 GCF_003789085.1 Penaeus vannamei | reverse complement strand
ACGGTTTCTTGAGCCTTTTGTTCGGTGTTGCGCGCCAAGAGAGCTGTAAGCCGTCTAGATTACCCTTGTTTTTCGCTTTTTCTTTCGTCCTTTTGTTTGGAGTATTTTACATATTTGTATTCTGTAAATACTGTATGCATCCCTGTTACTCTCAGGTCCACATTGAGTGTATAATTAGCATTGATACCTTTATCATTCCTAAGGTGATCGCAAAAACACAAAATTAGTATTCATAATGAAGCACATCACCCCGTGTGTCTTACAGCCTGCAAAACAACCTTCTCGTTTCGTGTGCAACCGACACACCTCACTCATCGGAATACTAAATGGCCCGACAAGGAATAAAGATAAAAATAACATATATTCCGGACATCGTTTTATTTCCATGGCTACACACATTCTTCCATGGAAAATACCTGTTCCTCGGTGTCAACTGGGAAGGTATGTGCACTGATCCGTGGCATCTTTGAGCCCTTCGATAATCAGGGAAACCAAGCTGTGCATCTTTTTTCTCTCTCTCGACTGGATTGCTCTTAGATTACGCAAGTGTTGCCATATATCTACCTTGTTAATATTCAGGTATATCAAAGATTACTTGCGTCTGCGTCGACGGATCATGAGAATATAGTGAACACGAGGAATTTTGATGTAGTACTGCCTGGTTAGCAAACTTTATAGGACGCGAAAAGGCCGGAATTACAGGCCAAAATATCGCATCCTGTATGCTAATGTCAGGGCGAAATCACATTTCGAATATAAACAGTCGTATATTTTTAAACGCCCGTAAAACAGACCATTTTATGTTTGATTATAATACACCACTTAGTAACATGCAATATCGGTCTTCCTCGTATAATATAAGTGTCTACCACACACACACACTACCTATCAAACACGATTAAGCACCACATACACATATTCAGCATTGCAGAGGCAACCGTCTGAATTCATCCCCAAGATCGTAAATGGTTAATATGTGAATGCAGTGTACACCGCTAACCACAAGACTGGAAGTTGCTTGACCCTGACATTCCTTGTGACGTCAGAGACATCAAGAATACGTCGGTTGAGCCCAGACAAGATCTACTCTATTTTCTTATTTCACGATTTTATGTCCCTCAGACTTCACAACATATAGCTAATGCTGTTAATTACCTGCGGCGAAAGTCACGGAAGGTCGCTCTTAATAAAGATTTCGCATTTCAAACGTGCCCTATAGTCGTTTTTATGTCTCCGCCAACATGCACATACACTAAGAAACTGATTCAGGTTTACACACACAGACGCATATACATAAGTGCACACACATACACACACACAGACATATATATATGTACGTATGCATGTATCTGTATTTGTGTACATGTATATTTATATATATGAATATATGTATACATACATATATATATATATATATATATATATATATATATATATATATATATATGTGTGTGTGGTGTGTGTGTGTGTGGTAAATATATATATATATATATATATATATATATATATATATATATATATATATATATATATATATATATATATATACACATTATATATATGTATATACACATATATATGTATATATGTGTTTGTGTATATATATGTAAATGTATTCGTATGTATGTATACTCATATATATATATATATATATATATATATATATATATGTGTGTGTGTGTGTGTGTGTGTGTGTGTGTGTGTGTGTGGTGTGTGTGTGTGTGTGTGTTGTGTGTGTGTGTGTGTGTGTGTGTACATAAATCAAAGTAGTCAATTAGTTAGATCAGTCAAAAATATCAAAGGGAAAAATTTATGTTATAGGTAATATGATTATGCTACTTAATAATGATTATATTAGTAATATTACAAAGGCTAATAGCAATATTATTACATGTATTATTACTTCAATTACTACTAACAACAACAGCCATAAAAACAAGAAGAACAATAATAATAATGACCATTATAATGGTAATATTGATAACAACAATAATGACAATAGTAACAAAGTAATAACAACGAAACCGGTAATATTAAGAATAAGATTAAGAACAACAAGGACTCCAATAGGAAGAACAACATTATATGTAACAATGATGAATAATAAGCTTAACAGCAATTAGAATAACAATAGTAAAAAATATATATAATCGTATTTATCGTAATTTTTACCATGTTATTAACGACATTAACAGCAATATCAACGTTAACAATGAAATGATAATAATAATAATAATCACTATCATCATTTTCATCCTGCTATCGTCCTCGTCATCATTATATCATCATCATAGCAATTACAATGATAACTATAAACACGACAAAAAGCAAAGACAACAAAAACAATAATAAATACAGTATTAACAACCCTAACAAGAACAATAGTAATGATAACACTGATGATACACGATTAAGAAGATCGTCTTCATAACGAACACCATTTTCACATACACCCACATAATTATCAAATTCATCTCATTAAACGTATGCAACGCTGTACGTCGTTTAGATAAGGCAGTTCTAAGGTGACAGATATACTTATCTACTTCACAACTAACTGATTATGAGTAACATTATCTCGCACACTTTTTTATCTGCGTGAGGTGATTATCGTGCATCAGCCATCGTGTTGCTCAGCTTCGGTCTGCATTGCAATTATTACACCAACAAAGGACAGAGTGAGTTTTCAAAAAATTAACTTTCTTTGGAAGGAAAAGGCACCATCGACATATATTCTAATAAAAATACATCTAGATTTTTTCTATTCGAACTTAATCAAGTGCAATACACTCATAATTCTCCATACACGAAAAAGACGCCAAGTTTTGTGGTTACTCTTGTCCATTCGAAATCATCTACCAATAAGCAACTCCGGCACTGACGAAGCCTCCAGCACAGCCTTGTTGCAAGCAGCTCCCCCTTCTGTCAATCAGTCCCTCCTGCCGTTCGTGTTCTACGTTCAGGTCTGCGCAGACAAACGAACCTGTGAAAGGGAGCGGGCCCGAGGTGGTGGGGTGGGGTGGGGAGGAGGAGTGGGATGGTGGTGGTGGGGGGGGGGGGGAAGACTCAGTCATACAGTCTGCTTGCTGGTGTACCTGTTTCCCTCTTGCGGAGAGATGGAGGAGATGCCACATAAAAAGTGGAACATGATAAAAGAGCCAGGATAAGAAAACAAGGAAGGGAGGGTGAAAAAAGAAGTGGAAAGGGGATAAAAAAAACAGAAATTGGGAAAAGGGAAGTAGATTAACGAGGACGAACGGAAAGAGACTAGAAAAAGGAAGAGAAGGGCCACACGCCGTAAGTGAGGGACTGCCATGCAAAGGTCACCACAGCCTATGTCCTCGGGGCAAAGGTCCTCGCGCTGGCAGGTGGGGGGGGGGGGGTCGGGGAAGGGGTGGAGGAAGGGAGAAGGAAACGGATGAGGGAGGTGGAAACATGAGAGCGAGGCGGATAAAGGGATGTAGGAAGGAGGAAGGAAGCGGATAAAGAGATGGGGGAGAGGAAAAACGGTGAGTAGAAAAGAGGAAAATAAGAAGGAAAGACATAGGAAATGGAGGATGGGAAACGGAAGCAGGTAAGGAGATGGAAGGAGGTGGAAGCTGGAAGAGAAGATGGATAAAGGGTGTCATAAGAGAGAAGGAAATGGATATGGAGATGTAGGAAGGGAGAGAGAGTGAGGAGGCGGAGGATAGTGGTGATGATAATAGAAAATAATGAAGAATTAATGATTATAATGAATGATGATGATGATGATGATGAATAATAATAATAATAATGACAAAATAATAATTATCATTACTATATTATTATTATCATTATTATTATTATTATATCATTATTATTATTATCACTATTATTATTATTATCATTATTATCATTATCATTATTATTATTATATCATTGTTATTCTAACAAAAACAAAAACAATAATAAAATAACAATAATGACAATAATGATAATAATAGTAACAACAACAATGATATAATGATGAAAATGATGATGATAATAATAACAATAATAATGATGAAAATAATAATAGTAACAACGATAAGTATAATTTGATAATAATGATGATGATGAATGATGATGATATGATGATGATGATGATGGTATGTGGTGGTGATGGTAATTGGCAATGGTAAGATGATAATGAATATGATGAATGATGATGATGATCATATCATCATCATCATCATCATCATTCATCATCATCATCATCATATAATATTATAATAATATGATAATAGCAACAACGACAACAAACACCACCACCAACGATAATAACTTTAATAATGATACATATAATTATCATTGTTATCATTACTAGCACTATCAAAATAATAACAACAAATAAATAACAATAAACACACCATCAATGATAACAAATCAATAAAAAAATAATATTAATATGATCAAAATGCCCTTCGCGGCGTGCACAAAAATACGAAAAGTTTTTCCTCCTCTTTTTCGTAATGGCGGAGATGGGGCTTCGGTTGGCAAGACCCCGCCGTGAGAACGCTTGTCATATGACGTCTGACAGGATCGTATATGGAAAATGTGTGCTGATATGCGGGAAGAATAAGTGATGAGCTGGGGGGGGGGGGGGTACTTGCTGTGATGATTCGCGGTACGGTTGGCTATGTGTACGTGTGATATGAACCGTAGGTAGTGGTAGTATTGGTCTGAAGATGAAAAAATCGTGGAAATTTGGTAAGATGTAACACGCGCCCGCGCGCCCGCACATATATGTACACACACGCGCGCGCACACACACACACACACACACACACACACACACACACACACACACACACACACACACATATATATATATATATATATATATATATATATATATATATATATACAAATGCCTATATATACGTATATATACATACATGCATACATATATATATATATATATATATATATATATATATATATATATATATATATATATATAAGCAATATAATGCATATATATGTATATATGCACACACACACACACACACACACACACACACACACACACACATACATATATATATATATATATATATATATTATATATATATATATATATATATATATATATATATTATATGCATGTATATATTCATATATATACATATGTATATGTCATAATATAATTTAGAAAAATAGACAGTCATGCAAAGATTACTCACCGGTCTGTTTCACCGCGCACCGGAGATGTAACCACGACATACCTGGAGAAAATGGATAATAATTAGAAAGGACAGTATTTGCATAACGTTTATGTTCACTGTGATGCGAAACAATCATCTACAAGTCGCTAGTAGAGTAGAAATGCTTGTCTGATTGGTTTATCATATTCGACAGAATAGCTTTAATAAAAATGGCAAAAAAAAGCTGTCAGGGGAACAAATGGAGACCGTAAACAGAAGAGAAGAACAAGTTTGCGCTCGCTGATCCGCTCGTATTTCCTCTCCGGAATAATGAGGTGGGGCCTGACAGGTACTCGTGGAAATAACTGCTGCAGGCTGTCTTTTTTTATTCCTTCTGCACGTGAGGCAAGTCATTCTAACGCAGTACTCATTTTTAATGCATTTTCACGTCCGTCGTAAATATACGCGTTTGGCAACTTTTCATAATTCAGTATGGTATAATGAGAAATAAGAAATGAAGGAATAACTTTCTAGAGGGAGGGGGCATAAATTTTTACAGACCAAGTGTGCCGACTTAGTATTTTGTTTCCTTTTTGTCACAGTAAATAACTAAAACGTGTCGAATACTGGCAACCGAGTTACGTGTAAAGCTGACCTTAAAGTTGCCTACTAGTATTATTTAGATGTCAAGTTTTCACATAATTTTTTGTGAATGCAGCACACATTTGTTACGCACCAATGCTGCTGCGATTTATATGTGATTCTTAAACATGTATTTATCTATCATTAATCATCTCAAGCCCAAAGGGATTATTGAATACTATTTGTGAACACACACGAAATAAATGTGCGACTGACAACTGTCATCACGATTTGTGGGAAGTCTTCAGCCTCAGGCAATCAGCTGATCGCCCCAGCCCCACTGTCTTCCAGCCTGTTTTCACTCACTCTATATGTGCTTGTGTTTTTTTTTTCTATATTAATGACACAGTGTAGAAATGCGCTATTCATAACGTACGTAGATATTAATATACAAAGCAAACACTGAAAAGAATTCTCACCATGTCCTTCCATAACACGATAGAATGCCTGTTTGAAATCTGGATAAATTCCAGGATCCAAAAATATTTCAGGTGTTTTCAGGGTATTGATTCCCATGAAATTCCTGCCTAATGAAGTAGCCCCGGGGTAAATACGGGTCAGGTATCCCAGGGGTCACGAAGAGATCCCGTGGTTGGTTGCTGCCGCGCTACTTGTTGCTACGCTCTTACCTTTTTCTTTTCTTTTTTTCTTTTCGCTTTTATTCAAATATGAAGCATCCTGTACACATCCTAGGGCAAGAGAAAAATCAATCGCATCGTTCAAGTGACATGCTCGATGTAATAAAACTTACACTAAAATACGCAGCGAACATGGTGCAGTCATCAGTCCGTGGGTTACTTGTATCCAAACCGGCGTTAATACTAAATAACATGCGAGAACCACGTTAGATTAGCTTTCCTGATATGTGTCACTTCTATTTACTGCCTGATTAACGACTGCAACCTTGTCATCATCCCACCAATAAAAAGTTTTTTGAAGGTTATGGCCACGGAAGATTTGAATTCCACCGATTATTTTACATGGTTATTTTGTGGCTGCCGGACTACAAACTAATTAGTGCTTTGTTTTTATGCAGTCAATACCAGCTTTTCCAAACGATTACGGCTTGAGTGCCATATAATTACGTTTATAATTGCCGGATAATTACACCTACGCTGCCTACTTAAAACACGGCAAGTAGTCAATCACAGTCCGAACGAGGCATCAAGAATATTGAAAATATCGAACTGCACGCAGCGAGTTCGTTCACTTACCATAGATTATTTTACACGCATAGCCACGCACATACACGCGCCAGTGCACGGCCGCAAGCACAATGGCACTTCCCTGCCCCTCCACCTCTGTCTCTCTGTTTCTCTCTCTCTCTCTCTTTCTCCTTCCTCTTCCTCTCTTTCTTTCCTTCTTCCTCTCTCTCTTTCCCTCTTCCTCTCTTTCTCTTTCCCTCTTCCTCTCTTTCTCTTTCCCTTTTCCTCTCTTTCTCTTTCCCTCTTCCTCTCTTTCTCTTTCCCTCTTCCTCTCTCTTTCCTCTCCTCTTTTTCTTTCCCTCTTCCTCCTTTCTTTCCCTCTTCACCTCTTTCTGTCTTTCCCTCTCTTCTTTTTCTTTCCCTCTTCCTCTCTTTCTCTTCCCTCTTCATCTTTCTATCTTTTTTCTTCTTCCTCTCTTTCCCTCTTCATCTCTTTCTGTCTTTCCCTCTTCCTCTCTTTATTTCCTTCTTCTTCTCTCTTCCCTCTTCCTCTCTTTATTTCCTTCTCTCTTTCCCCCTTCATCCCTTTTCCCCTCTTTCTATCTTTCCCTCTTCCTCCCTTTCTATTTTTCCCTCTTCTTATCTTTGCATTTTTCCCTCTTCCACTTTCTCCTTCCCTCTTCCTCTTTTGATTTCCCTCTTCCCCTCTTTCTATCTTTCACTCTCCTCCCTTTCTCTTTTTCTCTTCCTCTCTTTCTGTTTCCCCCAACCTCCCTCCCTCTCGCCTTCCTTTCTTCCTTCCCTCCCTCCCACCTGCTTTACCATTTTTTCTTCCTTCCGTCCTTCCCTCCTACCCTTAATCTCTCTCTCTCTTCTCTTCTCTCTCTCTCTCTCTCTCTCTCTCTTCTCTCTCTCTCTCTCTCTCCTCTCTCTCTCTCTCTCTCTCTCTCTCTCTCTCTCACGCACACTTGCATGCATGCCCTACAGGATTTTCACTCCCTATTCAGTCCTCCCTTCCCCTCCCTTCCCTGCCCCTCCCTCCCCTCCCTTCCCTGCCCCTCCCTCCCCCTGGAACGCAGAGCCGCCTTGGCACATGATTAGAAGCACGGGACTCCTTAGACCCACCCAGACTCGGGGCTAATGAAGTACTCTGCGCTGGCTTCACGTGTGTTAATTAATCCTATAGTTCATTACGAAAAAACAACAACAACTGAGAGGCTGAATCGGGAAATGTAAATGTAGAGTAAAACTAATATGAACAAAATTCTGAATAAAGTTGGATTTTATAAATAACAAAATTAATAAAGGTCTGGGAACGGTTTCTCCTGGTGTATTACAGAAGCATCCGTTCTGCTGTAGGCCTATATACTATTAACCAATTATCATTATGGGTTTATACTATCACAGAGGCATTTTTTTTTCTTTATTTTTTTTACGACTCCAACCATCCAAGACTTACTTCTCTGATGAACCTTATCAGTTATAATATTCTGCTTCTCAAATATCATGATCTATAAATCTATATTATTTTCTAATGTATTTCAGCAGTGATCTATTTATATCGTTATGCACACTCCATTTATACCAAAACTACATTTTAGTTTTGTCACGATAGTAACAATAGTGACATTTTCATTACGACCGGTATTATTAAACCACTAAAGTGAAATTCTCATCATCTTATTTATTACTTATTGTTTTCTTCCACTCACCATCACCACCGCAGATCATCACACAAAAAGAAAATTCACCACGGAAACCACTCTCGAAATCACCATCCAGGCCGAACCGTAATCATTAACGTAATTATCCTCACTGAGTTCTCATCATTAACCCCCCTCCCCCCTCTCCCCCTTCATTTAATAAAAAGAGAGCGAAAAAACGGACCTCTTCCGTCCTTTCAGAAAAACAAAGAAAGAGACAAACACTTATTAAAAGGGAGAAAATATAGAACCCTTCTTCACAATAAGACGGACCCCAAATCTTCATCAAAGAAGCAGAAGCAGATGAAGAAGAAAAAGAAGGAGAAGAAAGGGACGGGGACGAAGATGATAAAAAAGGACTAAGAAGACTAATAATAATATAATAAAAAAACAGCAATATAGTTGTAGAAGTGGTGGTAACAACAACAACAATAATAATAATAATAACAAAAACAACCATAATAGTAATAACAACACTAACAACAATAATAATAACCATAATTATAATACCAATAATAATAACAACACCAGCAACAATACTAATAACAACAACAAGAGGAAGAAAAACACGGAGAAAGAGAAAAACAAACAAAGAAAACAGACAGACGGACAGAGCCCAGGCTAAAAATCCGACGTCAGAGCGAGCGAAGTGACCCCCGAGCCCCGCCGAGCCCCGCCGAGCCCGCAGGCCAAGATATCATGATCACTTTCCGGCAGAGATACAAATCTATAATTACCTTCCTTGTTGTGACGGCCCAGGCGAGCTGATCAAATAAGCACAAGAAGGCGGACAGCGAGGGAAATGGATCGGGCCGCTAATACGCATGTGGGGTCGATTTTGAGGGATGTGTGTGTGTGTGTGTTGTCGGCGGGGTGCGTTTGTGGTTGTTATATGTGTGTGTGTGTGTGCGTGTGGCGTTGTGGTGTGTGAGTTGTGTTTTGTGCGTGGCGTGGAGTGCGGCGTTGTGTTTTTGTGATGGTGTGTGTGTGTGTGTGTGTTGTGTGTGTGTGTGTGTGTTGTGTGTGTGTGTGTGTGTGTGTGTGTGTGTGTGTGTGTGTGTGTGTCTTGTGTTGTGCTGTGTTGTGTGCTGGCGTGGTGTGTGACGTTGTGTTGGTTGTTGTAATGTGGTGTGTGTGTGTGTGTGTGTGTGTGTGTGTGTGTGTGTGTGTGTGTTTTGTGTGTTGTGTGTGTGTGTGTGTGTGTGTGTGTGTGGTGTGTCTTGTGTTGTGCTGTGTTGTGTGCGTGGCGTGGTGTGTGACGTTGTGTTGTGTTGTTGTAATGTGGTGTGTGTGTGTGTGTGTGTGTGTGTGTGTGTGTGTGTGTGTGTGTTGTGGGTGTGTTGTGTGGTGTGTGTGTGTGTGTGTGTGTGTGTGTCTGTGTGTGTGTCTGTGTTGTGCTGTGTTGTGTGCGTGGCGTGGTGTGTGACGTTGTTTGTGTTGTTGTAATGTGGTGTGTGTGTGTGTGTGTGTGTGGTGTGTGTGTGTGTGTGTGTGTGTGTGTGTGTGTGTGGTGTGTGGGTTGTGTGTGTGTGTGTTAAGTATTTTCATTAAATAAAATATAGCTCATTTGTATGCATACATTTGAATACAGTATGATAAATGTACTGAAAAAACTACAGTCGCTGTATATATGAACGCGCGCGCCACACACACACACACACACACACACACACACACATACACACACAATCACACACAATCACACACAATCACACTCACACACAACTACATAATCTACAATCAACTACTCAGTCGTCGTAATGTTAGCAAAGGATTGTATTTACGCTCTTCTCCCATTTTAATATATGATTTTGAATACATTACTTTCCCTCAAAGGTGATTACGTTCCATCACAAGGGGAAATCATTTGCGTTCCCATATGTAGTTATTAGCAAAGGCGAAGAAAATGTAGAGACAATCATTTAGAATCCGTTAACACATAATTTATCCACCAAACGAGCATCTATCGCCAGGTTTCCCCCCCTCCTCGCTTTACACGGCGGACAACGTGCCTAAATCACGTCGATAAAATGACCTGTACATCAAGATAATCACTATCATTATAGTTACACCTCACCTAACCCTTGAAAATTGAGAATCTCAGAAAGATTTTATGGCTCTCTGCTGCGTAAACATTTTTTGGTAAAATCACAATCTATTTCTAAGGGGGTATTGTATATGACTATATTCTCCTTTGTAAGCGTTGTTTGCCGCGCGTAATTACAGTACTACTTCAAGAAAATTATCTGAAGAACATCAAATCATGAATCATTTTTACTATGTTCTTAGGAAAGGACTTATAGTAGCATCAATTATAAGGAAAAATTCTTACAGATGATACCTACCTTCCCCTTTCTTTCCCTCCATCAAATTCACACTTTGTAAATCATTATTCATAGACTTCACTTGCTTGTAATCCGACGTCTAGGAAATATATCTTCATCTTCAGACAACGAATTCACTTTCCTGCTCTTCGAATATTAGTGATTACGAAGGGGAAAAGAGAAAAGACACAGAAGACGAAGAGGAGAAGGATAAATACAAGAGCAGATGAGAGGAGAACGAGACAACGGAATATAGGAAAGTATAGCGAAAAAATAAAGAAAGAGGGACATGGGGAAAAGGTAGCCGAGGGAAGGAATATAAAAAATGATAATAAAAAGGGAGAGAGGAGGAGAAGAGGCGAGACTGAAATTTCATCATCGAAGAAAAATACGAAAGCTTCAACTGCGCGCGGAGGGAATTTCGTCTCCCTTTATGAGGCCGGATTTGAGGTTGAGGGGCGAGCTATGTATATTTCTGTCCAAGGAAACTGGCGGCTGATTCTAATATATGCAGTACATATTGATATACAGTATATACATACACACAGAACATGCATACGTACATTAAGATATACCTACCTACACCAACACATACATACCTACATATATGTATAAGTATGTACACATACACGGACGGATACGCACACGCACGCACACACACACGCACACACACGCACACACACACACACACACACCACACACACACATACACCACACACACACACGCACACATAACAAACCGCTGTGGTCGTCCTGGGTACGTCACTCTTTCAACCAGTGATGCTCTCATACTAAAGAATGTTATGATAATCAGCCCATTTTCGTCTACGTTTTATATGAAACCTGATTCTTTATAAACGACATACAGGAGGTTCCTACTGATGTTCAGAATGTATACAAAAAAACGCATGCATGTAATAACCCTGACTTAATAAGTTATATAACATAACCTCCCTTTACCATAATAATACGCGCGGTGCCGAATGCATATCACACTTGGACTGAATAAGTCATAAGGTCGTACAACAAACACACACGCCACACGCAATTATGCACCCAAAGGATATACAACTTGAATCAATTATTCATCCAGAGAGAATAGATGTTAAAGAAGGGAATCTTGTCCATCATCGAAAACTCAGATGGGGGAATTTCCCTTGCTGGGTCATGTCTGTCTGGGTTGTGGGTGCGTGTTCTGTTTAATGCTTTCCTTTTTTCTGTCTCTCCCTTGGTGAAGGAGAAGTGGAAAGAAAGAAAAGAGAAGAGTGAAAGAGAGAGAGAGAGAGAGGAAGGGAGAGAGGGAGAGGAAGGGAGAGAGGGAGAGGAAGGGAGAGATGGGGAGAGAGTAGAGAGAGAAGGGGAGAGAGTAGAGAGAGAAGGGGAGAGAGAAGAGAGAGAAGGAGAGGAAAGAGAGAAGAGAAGAAGAGAGAGAGAGAGAGAGAGAGAGAGGAGAAGAGGATAGAGAGAGAGAGAGAGACGAGAGAGAGAGAGAGAGAGAGAGAGAGAGAGAGAGAGAGAGAGAGAGAGAGAGAGAGAGAG
>NW_020870657.1:358335-376310 GCF_003789085.1 Penaeus vannamei | reverse complement strand
GCATACACACCCATATACAAGCCTATAACGCATGATACAGCGTTAGTGTTAGTACTGACTGATCTTAACATATCTCAAATTACATATCATTGTATGATTAGTTTTTTGTGCTATGTGATATTAGGTGTGTTACGTCTATCTATATATTTCTTTCCTCTCTCCTCACCACACTGCTCAATAATACAACTATGTATCTCCTCTCAACTATCGAACCCATATTACATTCTTTCTCTCTTCTCTCACCGAGTGATATCTCTGAGGCAAGAACAGATCCCACAAATCTTACACAAACCGCCAACAGCTACATTTAGGCCTCTCGCCATCTCAAATCTGGAACACAAGGAATCGGGAGTGGTTTACGTCCTTCAGCACTGTGGCTCAGCAGTGGGTGTGAGTCAGCACTTACGAGCACTACGGGGGGAGTGGCTGTAGGGGGGATAGGGGAGGTGGGAGGAAAGGGGAATGGACGAGGACGAGTCTCAGGCGTGTTTGCTGAAGCCAAGTCTCCGTGCAGCCTACGCCTACGGCTTCCCACTACGCTTCTCGGGCATCCTCGCCGCTGGGAGGAGACAGCAACGATGAAGAGAGATAGTGGCAAGAGATTATGGGGAAGGGTAGAAACTAGAATGAAGGAAAGGAAAAAAGAAAAGGAATCCAGAAAGGAGGGAGAAGGAAAAGAAAAGAGAAGGAGAGGGGAGGGGAAGGGAAGGGGATAGGGAGAGGTACAGATGAAGAGAAAGGGAAAGAGAAAGAGAGAGAGAGAGGGGGGGGAGGTGTGTTGGAAAGAGATGAGGGACTGGCAGACTCTCATACCATTAAAAGCACTAACGTGACCTTCCTGCAGCCGTGACCTGCTAAAGTCATTCAACCGCGACCTTCCAAAGTTATAACCTTCCAGTATCATGCAGTCGTGATCTTCCAAGTGTCCTGCACCACATCTTTTCACAGCGACCGTGACCTGTCAAGAGACATCCTTTCTGCATCGTCCGCGCAACACAGCGGCCGCAGAAAATAGCGACTGCAGACATAGCAGCGACAGGTACAGCGACTACAAGGCAAAGCGGCCTCTAAGCGCGTCCGCTCAAGCAACTTTGCATTTAACTTTTTGCTTATTGGCGCTGTTTGGGCGTGACCTTGACGCAGCTGCGACCTTGAAGCACCAGGCGAGCACCTGTCGCTCCTGCCTTCAGCTCCTGACGTCCACATTTGCATTTGTCACTGTCTCTCTTACACCTGACCTTTGACCCTCGGTCGCTTTGTCGGATTCAGGAAAATGACTCGAAAGCGGTCAGTCCACCAGTGTCCATGACGGCTCGTGGTTTCTGCTTTTGTACTCAAGCTCTCTTGTTGTCAAACTCCCAAGATTCATCCCGATATCATATTCCCAATATTGCTGTGCGACAGTAATGTTCCAACATCTCTTCTTTAGCATACAAAATCCCTGCAGAACATGATTCAACGGGCTTACAGTGTAGGCAACATGTTCTCACATGAATAATCTACAAGGAAATGCGCCCCAAGTAATATGTTCATGCCCATGCAGTCCTTTAGTTCAACAGACGTGCTCCATCCGTGTTCCAGCTAGTTTGTGCGAGTGCGCTCCTAGCAAAACGCCCCCTCACACTCGGAGAGGTTCGGATATAATAGAGCTCAGGTTTGCCTCAGGCTAGTACAGTACTGTGTGTGTGCTGTGCGTGTACATACATGGATGTGCGTAAATCTTTGCGTCCATGTGAGCGCGAATTCTTGCGTCTGCGTCTGGCTTTGTTTCCATGCGTTTGCCGGTCTGTGCACATAAAACAGACATTATTCTTACACATCTCTGAAAACCTAAAAGGCTGCGCATGTATGCAGACGTGCGCGCACGTTCTGACAATTATTTAACCAATTACTAAAGAATGACGTTTGCATTCTGATAACACCTACGTACTAGCATGACCGCCTTTGTTTGCCGTTTGGATTAAGACAACACAAGAACAATTAATACACTTCCAAAGGTTCTTTGAAAGGAATGAACAACTATGCAATGGTCACTAACGATGACTTTTACTGTGATACTAAAATGAATGAATAAACAACCGCACCTTCAAAATATTATCGTAGATACTTTCTATAATCTGGAAATGTTTATGAGGGAAATACCGAAAACGAAAAAGTCTTAGCATTAAAAATATAAGCATAATGCACACCTGCGCGCTACACACACACACACACACACACACACACACACACACACACACACACACACACACACACACACACACACACCACACACACACACACACACGCACGCACATACACACATATTTCTGCAGCCACCACAACCTCCGCTCTCTCACCCCGTCAACCCCGCATTCCTACTTAAATACCCTAGGTAATACTGTGTTATCTACTGTGTACATAAGAACTATTCTTGACGTCGTCTTGCGATCTGCGTTACAAACTCGATGGACTTTCAAGTGTGCATATTATGTTCCTCTCACACACACGTAGGCATAAAAAAAAACTTAAAAATGTGATCCATGAGAGCCATTTATGCCAGACCGCATGACCAGCAAACTTCACCATAACAAGGCCGACCAGCCGACCTCAGGACAATGTGGCCAACTCCCACACGCCACCTGGAAGCGCCTGTCATTTTTGTTGGAACTTCAAACACCCGCGTCGGTTTTATGGCACGAACCGCAACGGCAGACAACCCTTACCGAAGTAAAATAAAAAAGCCCTATAACCTTTGCTGATGATTCACTGAGCACTATATACATACACACACACTTCGACAAAGCAGATATATTATCCACCTGTGCGTCTGGTAACGATTACTACCTGTGAAGAAGTTGGTAACACTGAATAAACCAGCGAACGTAAAATAGTGGCAACACCGCCTTGTACTCAACATCAGATCCTTGATGATATATTCACAACTGTTCCTTTGTAACAGTGGTAAATACACCTCCTAATGGGTGATTTTTTTCCTTTGCAAGTGTGCCTTGGCTCCTCCCAATACGCGCGCACCATGTCATATCTCAAAAAGCTAAACCATGTCCACAATAGCGGGGTCAGACACATTACGATCGGCCCGGCGCGTAGACCAGTCGGGCTGAGCAGAAAGGTTCATACACACGTGTCCTTGGAAGCTCATTCCGTACCTCCATTATGTGCAGAACATAAAACCTTCACAATGAACTGTTCTAAACATCAGAATACCGCGACACCATATCAACATCAACCGATCGCCGAAAAGCCTTCCGATATTCACATTTCCCATGCAAGTAATATTACATCCCGATGTACACACACCACTGCAACACTCACCTACAAGAGCAGCGTTGGCCGTGAAAGGTTGAATGGGAAATATGGGACATATATAAATCCGAGAGAGGGCGATGGAAGCGCGACCCACACACTATGACGACGGACACAGTAATGAGAGAGAAGGTGGTGGTGGCGGACTGTGGGAGGGCGGGAAGGGGAGGGAGAACGGGGGAGGTGCGTGGAGATGGGCATGCTGCGCCGGCCGTGTGAGTGTGTATGTGTGTATATGAGTGTGTTGCCTTCGCGGGGAACCCTTCGTAGACTACAACCTTTTACACCCTTCGCTGATGGAGTGAGTTGTGTAATGCAGTTGCTGGAACTCGCTCACATAACGCCCTACGGTTTCTTGAGCCTTTTGTTCGGTGTTGCGCGCCAAGAGAGCTGTAAGCCGTCTAGATTACCCTTGTTTTTCGCTTTTTCTTTCGTCCTTTTGTTTGGAGTATTTTACATATTTGTATTCTGTAAATACTGTATGCATCCCAGTTACTCTCAGGTCCACATTGAGTGTATAATTAGCATTGATACCTTTATCATTCCTAAGGTGATCGCAAAAACACAAAATTAGTATTCATAATGAAGCACATCACCCCGTGTGTCTTACAGCCTGCAAAACAACCTTCTCGTTTCGTGTGCAACCGACACACCTCACTCATCGGAATACAAAATGGCCCGACAAGGAATAAAGATAAAAATAACATATATTCCGGACATCGTTTTATTTCCATGGCTACACACATTCTTCCATGGAAAATACCTGTTCCTCGGGTGTCAACTGGGGAAGGGTATGTGCACTGATCCGTGGCATCTTTGAGCCCTTCGATAATCAGGGAAACCAAGCTATGCATCTTTTTTCTCTCTCTCGACTGGATTGCTCTTAGATTACGCAAGTGTTGCCATATATCTACCTTGTTAATATTCAGGTATATCAAAGATTACTTGCGTCTGCGTCGACGGATCATGAGAAGATAGTGAACACGGAGGAATTTTGATGTAGTACTGGCCTGGTTAGCAAACTTTATAGGACGCGAAAAGGCCGGAATTACAGGCCAAAATATCGCATCCTGTATGCTAATGTCAGGGCGAAATCACATTTCGGAATATAAACAGTCGTATATTTTTAAACGCCCGTAAAACAGACCATTTTATGTTTGATTATAATACACCACTTAGTAACATGCAATATCGGTCTTCCTCGTATAATATAAGTGTCTACCACACACACACACTACCTATCAAATACGATTAAGCACCACATACACATATTCAGCATTGCAGAGGCAACCGTCTGAATTCATCCCCAAGATCGTAAATGGTTAATATGTGAATGCAGTGTACACCGCTAACCACAAGACTGGAAGTTGCTTGACCCTGACATTCCTTGTGACGTCAGAGACATCAAGAATACGTCGGTTGAGCCCAGACAAGATCTACTCTATTTTCTTATTTCACGATTTTATGTCCCTCAGACTTCACAACATATAGCTAATGCTGTTAATTACCTGCGGCGAAAGTCACGGAAGGTCGCTTTTAATAAAGATTTTCGCATTTCAAACGTGCCCTATAGTCGTTTTTATGTCTCCGCCAACATGCACATAAACTAAGAAACTGATTCAGGTTTACACACAGACGCATATACATAAGTGCACACACATACACACACACAGACATATATATATGTACGTATGCATGTATCTGTATTTGTGTACATGTATGGTTATATATATGAATATATGTATATATATATATATATATATATATATATATATATATAATATATATATATATATATATATATATATATAATATATATATATATATATATATATATATATATATACATTATATATAATATACACATACATATGTATGTGTTTTTGTATATATATGTAAATGTATTCGTATGTATGTATACTCATATATATATATATATATATATATATATATATATATATATATATGTGTGTGTGTGTGTGTGTGTGTGTGTGTGTGTGTGTGTGTGTGTGTGTGTGTGTGTGTGTGTGTGTGTGTGTGTGTGTGTGTGTGTGTGTGTGTGTGTGTGTGTGTGTGTGTGTGTGTGTGTGTGTGCGTGTGTGTGTGTGTACATAAATCAAAGTAGTCAATTAGTTAGATCAGTCAAAAATATCAAAGGGGAAAAATTATGTTATAGGTAATATGATTATGCTACTTAATAATGATTATATTAGTAATATTACAAAGGCTAATAGCAATATTATTACTTGTATTATTACTTCAATTACTACTACTAACAACAACAGCCATAAAAACAATAAGAACAATAATAATAATGACCATTATAATGGTAATATTGATAACAACAATAATGACAATAGTAACAAAGCAATAACAACGAAACCGGTAATAATAATAATAAGAGTAAGAACAACAAGAACACCAATAGGAAGAACAACATTATATGTAACAATGATGAATAATACGCTTAACAGCAATTAGAATAACAATAGTAAAAAATATATATAATCGTATTTATCGTAATTTTTACCATGTTATTAACGACATTAACAGCAATATCAACGTTAACAATGAAATTATAATAATAATAATAATCACTCATCATTTTCATCCTGCCATCGTCCTCGTCATCATTATATCATCATCACAATTACAATGATAACTATAAACACGACAAAAAGCAAAGACAACAAAAACAATAATAAATACAGTATTAACAACCCTAACAAGAACAATAGTAATGATAACACTGATGATACACGATTAAGAAGATCGTCTTCATAACGAACACCATTTTCACATACACCCACATAATTATCAAATTCATCTCATTAAACGTATGCAACGCTGTACGTCGTTTAGATAAGGCAGTTCTAAGGTGACAGATATACTTATCTACTTCACAACTAACTGATTATGAGTAACATTATCTCGCACACTTTTTTATCTGCGTGAGGTGATTATCGTGCATCAGCCATCGTGTTGCTCAGCTTCGGTCTGCATTGCAATTATTACACCAACAAAGGACAGAGTGAGTTTTCAAAAAATTAACTTTCTTTGGAAGGAAAAGGCACCATCGACATATATTCTAATAAAAATACATCTAGACTTTTTTTTCTATTCGAACTTAAGTGTAATACACTCATAATTCTCCATACACGAAAAAGACGCCAAGTTTTGTGGTTACTTTTGTCCATTCGAAATCATCTACCAATAAGCAACTCCGGCACTGACGAAGCCTCCAGCACAGCCTTGTTGCAAGCAGCTCCCCCTTCTGTCAATCAGTCCCTCCTGCCGTTCGTGTTCTACGTTCAGGTCTGCGCAGACAAACGAACCTGTGAAAGGGAGCGGGCCCGGAGGTGGTGGGGTGGGGTGGGGAGGAGTGGGATGGTGGTGGTGGTGGGGGGGGGGGAAGACTCAGTCATACAGTCTGCTTGCTGGTGTACCTGTTTCCCTCTTGCGGAGAGATGGAGGAGATGCCACATAAAAAAGTGGAACATGATAAAAGAGCCAGGATAAGAAAACAAGGAAGGGAGGGTGAAAAAAGAAGTGGAAAAGGGGATAAAAAAACAGAAATGAGAAAAGGGAAGTAGATTAACGAGGACGAACGGAAAGAGACTAGAAAAAGGAAGAGAAGGGCCACACGCCGTAAGTGAGGGACTGCCATGCAAAGGTCACCACAGCTCTATGTCCTCGGGGCAAAGGTCCTCGCGCTGGCAGGTGGGGGGGGGGGGGCTCGGGGGGAAGGGGTGGAGGAAGGGAGAAGGAAACGGATGAGGGAGGTGGGAAACATGAGAGCGAGGCGGATAAAGGGATGTAGGAAGGAGGAAGGAAGCGGATAAAGAGATGGGGGAAGAGGAAAAAAAAACGGGTGAGTAGAAAGAGGAAAATAAGAAGGAAAGACATAGGGAAATGGAGGATGGGAGACGGAAGCAGGTAAGGAGATGGAAGGAGGTGGAAGGCTGGAAGAGAAGATGGATAAAGGGTGTCATAAGAGAGAAGGAAATGGATATGGAGATGTAGGAAGGGAGAAGAGAATGAGGAGGCGGAGGATAGTGGTGATGATAATAGAAAATAATGAAGATTAATGATTATATTATGATGATGATGATGATGATGATGATGAATGATATAAATAATAATAATGACAAAATAATAATTTCATTACTATATTATTATTATTATCATTATTATTATTATCACTATTATTATTATTATCATTATTATCATTATCATTATTATTATTACTATCATTGTTATTATTCCAACAAAAACAAAAACAATAATAATAATAACAATAATGACAATAATGATAATAATAGTAACAACAACAATGATAATAATGATGAAAATGATGATGATAATAATAACAATAATAATGATGAAAATAATAATAGTAACAACGATAAGTATAATATTGATAATAATGATGATGATGATGATGGTGATGATGATGATGATGGTAATGGTGGTGGTGATGGTAATGGCAATGGTAATGATAATGATGATGATATGATGATTGATGTGATGATGATCATCATCATCATCATCATCATCATCATCATCATCATAATAATAATAATGATAATAGCAACAACGACAACAAACACCACCACCAACGATAATAACTTTAATAATGATATATATAATTATCATCGTTATCATTACTAGCACTATCATAATAATCACAACAAATAAATAACAATAAACACACCATCAATGATAACGAATCAATACAAAATAATAATATTAATATGATCAAAATGCCGTTCGTGGCGTGCACAAAAATACGAAAAGTTTTTCCTCCTCTTTTTCGTAATGGCGGAGATGGGGCTTCGGTTGGCAAGACCCCGCCGTGAGAACGCTTGTCATATGACGTCTGACAGGATCGTATATGGAAAATGTGTGCTGATATGCGGGAAGAATAAGTGATGAGCTGGGGGGGGGGGGGGTACTTGCTGTGATGATTCGCGGTACGGTTGGCTATGTGTACGTGTGATATGAACCGTAGATAGTGGTAGTATTGGTCTGAAGATGAAAAAATCGTGGAAATTTGGAAAGATGTAACACGCGCCCGCGCGCCCGCACATATATGTACACACACGCGCGCGCACACACACACACACACACACACACACACACACACACACACACACACACACACACATATATATATATATATATATATATATATATATATATATATATATACAATGCCTATATACGTATATATACATACATACATATATATATATATATATATATATATATATATATATATATAATATATATATATATAAGCAATATAATGCATATATATGTATATATGCACACACACACACACACACACACACACACACACACACACACATACATATATATATATATATATATATATATATATATATATATATATATATATATATATATATTATATGCATGTATATATTCATATATATACATATGTATATGTCATAATATAATTTAGAAAAATAGACAGTCATGCAAAGATTACTCACCGGTCTGTTTCACCGCGCACCGGAGATGTAACCACGACATACCTGGAGAAAATGGATAATAATTAGAAAGGACAGTATTTGCATAACGTTTATGTTCACTGTGATGCGAAACAATCATCTACAAGTCGCTAGTAGAGTAGAAATGCTTGTCTGATTGGTTTATCATATTCGACAGAATAGCTTTAATAAAAATGGCAAAAAAAGCTAAGCCAGGGGAACAAATGGAGACCGTAAACAGAAGAGAAGAACAAGTTGCGCTCGCTGATCCGCTCGTATTTCCTCTCCGGAATAATGAGGTGGGGCCTGACAGGTACTCGTGGAAATAACTGCTGCAGGCTGTCTCTTTTTTATCCCTTCTGCACGTGAGGCAAGTCATTCTAACGCAGTACTCATTTTTAATGCATTTTCACGTCCGTCGTAAATATACGCGTTGGCAACTTTTCATAATTCAGTATGGTATAATGAGAAATAAGAAATGAAGGAATAACTTTCTAGAGGGAGGGGGCATAAATTTTTACAGACCAAGTGTGCCGACTTAGTATTTTGTTTCCTTTTTGTCACAGTAAATAACTAAAACGTGTCGAATACTGGCAACCGAGTTACGTGTAAAGCTGACCTTAAAGTTGCCTACTAGTATTATTTAGATGTCAAGTTTTCACATAATTTTTTTGAGAATGCAGCACACATTTGTTACGCACCAATGCTGCTGCGATTTATATGTGATTCTTAAACATGTATTTATCTATCATTAATCATCTCAAGCCCAAAGGGATTATTGAATACTATTTGTGAACACACGAAATAAATGTGCGACTGACAACTGTCATCACGATTTGTGGGAAGTCTTCAGCCTCAGGCAATCAGCTGATCGCCCCAGCCCCACTGTCTTCCAGCCTGTTTTCACTCACTCTATATGTGCTTGTGATTTTTTTTTCTATATTAATGACACAGTGTAGAAATGCGCTATTTATAACGTACGGAGATATTAATATACAAAGCAAAACGCTGTAAAGAATTCTCACCATGTCCTTCCATAACACGATAAAATGCCTGTTTGAAATCTGGATAAATTCCAGGATCCAAAAATATTTCAGGTGTTTTCAGGGTATTGATTCCCATGAAATTCCTGCCTAATGAAGTAGCCCGCGGGGTAAATACGGGTCAGGTATCCCAGGGGTCACGAAGAGATCCCGTGGTTGGTTGCTGCCGCGCTACTTGTTGCTACGCTCCTACCTTTTTCTTTTCTTTTTTTCTTTTCGCTTTTATTCAAATATGAAGCATCCTGTACACATCCTAGGGCAAGAGAAAAATCAATCGCATCGTTCAAGTGACATGCTCGATGTAATAAAACTTACACTAAAATACGCAGCGAACATGGTGCAGTCATCAGTCCGTGGGTTACTTGTATCCAAACCGGCGTTAATACTAAAATAACATGCGAGAACCACGTTAGATTAGCTTTACTGATATGTGTCACTTCTATTTACTGCCTGATTAACGACTGCAACCTTGTCATCATCCCACCAATAAAAAGTTTTTTGAAGGTTATGGCCACGGAAGATCTGAATTCCACCGATTATTTTACATGGTTATTTTGTGGCTGCCGGACTACAAACTAATTAGTGCTTTGTTTTTATGCAGTCAATACCAGCTTTTCCAAACGATTACGGCTTGAGTGCCATATAATTACGTTTATAATTGCCGGATAATTACACCTACGCTGCCTACTTAAAACACGGCAAGTAGTCAATCACAGTCCGAACGAGGCATCAAGAATATTGAAAATATCGAACTGCACGCAGCGAGTTCGTTCACTAACCATAGATTATTTTACACGCATAGCCACGCACATACACGCGCCAGTGCACGCCCGCAAGCACAATGGCACTTCCCCGCCCCTCCACCTCTGTCTGTTTCTCTCTCTCTCTCTCTTTCTCCTTCCTCTTCCTCTCTTTCTTTCCTTCTTCCTCTCTCTCTTTCCCTCTCCTCTCTTCTCTTTCCCTCTTCCTCTCTTTCTCTTTCCCTTTTCCTCTCTTTCTCTTTCCCTTTCCTCTCTTTTCTCTTTCCCTCTTCCTCTCTCTTTCCTCTCCTCTTTTTCTTCCTCTTCCTCTCTTTCTTTCCTCTTCACCTCTTTCTGTCTTTCCCTCTCTTCTTTTTCTTTCCCTCTTCCTCTCTTTCATTCCCTCTTCATCTCTTTCTATCTTTCCTTCTTCGTCTCTTTCCCTTTTCATCTCTTTCTGTCTTTTCTCTTCCTCTCTTTATTTCCTTCTTTTCTCTTCCTCCCTCTCTTTATTTCTTCTCTCTTTCCCCTTCATCCTTTTCCTCTTTCTATCTTTCCTCTTCCTCCCTTTCTATTTTTCCCTCTTCTTCTCTTTGCATTTTTCCCTCTTCCACTTTCTCCTTCCCTCTTCCCTCTTTGATTTCCCTCTTCCCCTCTTTCTATCTTTCACTCTTCCTCCCTTTCTCTTTTTCTCTTCCTCTCTTTCTGTTTCCCCCAACCTCCCTCCCTCTCGCCTTCCTTTCTTCCTTCCCTCCCTCCCACCTGCTTTACCATTTTTTCTTCCTTCCGTCCTTCCCTCCTACCCTTAATCTCTCTCTCTCTCTCTCTCTCTCTCTCTCTCTCTCTCTCTCTCTCTCTCTCTCTCTCTCTCTCTCTCTCTCTCTCTCTCTCTCTCTCTCTCTCTCTCTCTCTCACGCACACTTGCATGCATGCCCTACAGGATTTTCACTCCCTATTCAGTCCTCCCTTCCCCTCCCTTCCCTCCCCTCCCTCCCCCTCCCTCCCTGCCCCTCCCTCCCCCTGGAACGCAGAGCCGCCTTGGCACATGATTAGAAGCACGGGACTCCTTAGACCCACCCAGACTCGGGGCTAATGAAGTACTCTGCGCTGGCTTCACGTGTGTTAATTAATCCTATAGTTCATTACGAAAAAACAACAACAACTGAGAGGCTGAATCGGGAAATGTAAATGTAGAGTAAAACTAATATGAACAAAATTCTGAATAAAGTTGGATTTTATAAATAACAAAATTAATAAAGGTCTGGGAACGGTTTCTCCTGGTGTATTACAGAAGCATCCGTTCTGCTGTAGGCCTATATACTATTAACCAATTATCATTATGGGTTTATACTATCACAGAGGCATTTTTTTTTTTTTTTTACGACTCCAACCATCCAAGACTTACTTCTCTGATGAACCTTATCAGTTATAATATTCTGCTTCTCAAATATCATGATCTATAAATCTATATTATTTTCTAATGTATTTCAGTAGTGATCTATTTATATCGTTATGCACACTCCATTTATATCAAACTACATTTTAGTTTTGTCACGATAGTAACAATAGTGACATTTTCATTACGACCGGTATTATTAAACCACTAATGTGAAATTCTCATCATCTTATTTATTACTTATTGTTTTCTTCCACTCACCATCACCACCGCAGATCATCACACAAAAAGAAAATTCACCACGGAAACCACTCTCGAAATCACCATCCAGGCCGAACCGTAATCATTAACGTAATTATCCTCACTGAGTTCTCATCATTAACCCCCCCTCCCCCCTCTCCCCCTTCATTTAATAAAAAGAGAGCGAAAAAACGGACCTCTTCCGTCCTTTCAGAAAAACAAAGAAAGAGACAAACACTTATTAAAAGGGAGAAAATATAGAACCCTTCTTCACAATAAGACGGACCCCAAATCTTCATCAAAGAAGCAGAAGCAGATGAAGAAGAAAAAGAAGGAGAAGAAAGGGACGGGGACGAAGATGATAAAAAAGGACTAAGAAGACTAATAATAATAATAATAACAGCAATACTAGTTGTAGAAGTAGTGGTGGTAACAACAACAACAATAATAATAATAATAACAAAAACAACCATAATAGTAATAACAACACTAACAACAATAATAATAACCATAATTATAATACCAATAATAATAACAACACCAGCAACAATACTAATAACAACAACAAGAGGAAGAAAAACACGGAGAAAGAGAAAAACAAACAAAGAAAACAGACAGACGGACAGAGCCCCAGGCTAAAAATCCGACGTCAGAGCGAGCGAAGTGACCCCCGAGCCCCGCCGAGCCCCGCCGAGCCCCGCAGGCCAAGATATCATGATCACTTTCCGGCAGAGATACAAATCATATAATTACCTTCCTTGTTGTGACGGCCCAGGCGAGGCTGATCAAATAAGCACAAGAAGGGCGGACAGCGAGGGAAATGGATCGGGCCGGTAATACGCATGTGTGTGGGTCGGATTTTGAGGGGATGTGTGTGTGTGTGTGTTGTCGGGCGGGGTGCGTTGTGTTGGGTTATATGTGTGTGTGTGTGTGCGTGTGGCGTTGTGGTGTGTTGAGTTGTGTTTTGTGCGTGGCGTGGAGTGCGGCGTTGTGTTTGTTGTGATGTGTGTGTGTGTGTGTGTGTGTGTGTGTGTGTGTGTGTGGTGTGTGTGTGTGTGTGTGTGTGTGTGTGTGTGTGGTGTGTCTTGTGTTGTGCTGTGTGCGTGGCGTGTGTGTGACGTTGTGTTGTGTTGTTGTAATGTGGTGTGTGTGTGTGTGTGTGTGTGTGTGTGTGTGTGTGTGTGTGTGTGTGTGATGTGCGTGGCGTGGTGTGTGACGTTGTGTTGTGAGTGTGTGTGTGTGTGTGTGTGTGTGTGTGTGTGTGTGTGTGTGTGTTGTGTGTGTGTGTGTGTGTGTGTGTGTGTGTGTCGTGTGTGTGTGCTGTGTGTGCGTGTGGTGTGATGTGTGTGTGTGTGTGTGTGTGTGTGTGTGTGTGTGTGTGTGTGTGTGTGTGTGTGTGTGTGTGTGTGTGTGTGTGTGTTAAGTATTTTCATTAAATAAAATATAGCTTCATTTGTATGCATACATTTGAATACAGTATGATAAATGTACTGAAAAAACTACAGTCGCTGTATATATGAACGCGCGCGCGCACACACACACACACACACACACACACACACACACACACAACACACACAACACACACAATCACACACAATCACACACACACAACTACATAATCTACAATCAACTACTCAGTCGTCGTAATGTTAGCAAAGGATTGTATTTACGCTCTTCTCCCATTTTAATATATGATTTTGAATACATTACTTTCCCTCAAAGGTGATTACGTTCCATCACAAGGGGAAATCATTTGCGCTCCCATATGTAGTTATTAGCAAAGGCGAAGAAAATGTAGAGACAATCATTTAGAATCCGTTAACACATAATTTATCCACCAAACGAGCATCTATCGCCAGGTTTCCCGCCCTCCTCGCTTTACACGGCGGACAACGTGCCTAAATCACGTCGATAAAATGACCTGTACATCAAGATAATCACTATCATTATAGTTACACCTCACCTAACCCTTGAAAATTGAGAATCTCAGAAAGATTTTATGGCTCTCTGCTGCGTAAACATTTTTTGGTAAAATCACAATCTATTTCTAAGGGGGTATTGTATATGACTATATTCTCCTTTGTAAGCGTTGTTTGCCGCGGTAATTACAGTACTACTTCAAGAAAATTATCTGAAGAACATCAAATCATGAATCATTTTACTATGTTCTTAGGAAAGGACTTATAGTAGCATCAATTATAAGGAAAAATTCTTACAGATGATACCTACCTTCCCCTTTCTTTCCCTCCATCAAATTCACACTTTGTAAATCATTATTCATAGACTTCACTTGCTTGTAATCCGACGTCTAGGAAATATATCTTCATCTTCAGACAACGAATTCACTTTCCTGCTCTTCGAATATTAGTGATTACGAAGGGGAAAAGAGAAAAGACACAAGAAGACGAAGAGGAGGAAGGATAAATACAAGAGCAGATGAGAGGAGAACGAGACAACGGAATATAGGAAAGTATAGCGAAAAAATAAAGAAAGAGGGACATGGGGAAAGGTAGCCGAGGGAAGGAATATAAAAAATGATAATAAAAAGGGAGAGAGGAGGAGAAGAGGCGAGACTGAAATTTCATCATCGAAGAAAATACGAAAGCTTCAACTGCGCGCGGAGGGAATTTCGTCTCCCTTTATGAGGCCGGATTTGAGGTTGAGGGGCGAGCTATGTATATTTCTGTCCCAGGAAACTGGCGGCTGATTCTAATATATGCAGTACATATTGATATACAGTATATACATACACACAGAACATGCATACGTACATTAAGATATACCTACCTACACCAACACATACATACCTACATATATGTATAAGTATGTACACATACACGGACGGATACGCACACGCACGCACACACACACACGCACACACACGCACACACACACACACACACACACACACACACACACACACACACACACACGCACACATAACAAACCGCTGTGGTCGTCCTGGGTACGTCACTCTTTCAACCAGTGATGCTCTCATACTAAAGAATGTTATGATAATCAGCCCATTTTCGTCTACGTTTTATATGAAACCTGATTCTTTATAAACGACATACAGGAGGTTCCTACTGATGTTCAGAATGTATACAAAAAACGCATGTAATAACCCTGACTTAATAAGTTATATAACATAACCTCCCTTTACCATAATAATACGCGCGGTGCCGAATGCATATCACACTTGGACTGAATAAGTCATAAGGTCGTACAAACACACACGCCACACGCAATTATGCACCCAAAGGATATACAACTTGAATCAATTATCATCCAGAGAGAATAGTATGTTAAAGAAGGGAATCTTGTCCATCATCGAAAACTCAGATGGGGGAATTTCCCTTGGGCTGGGGTCATGTCTGTCTGGGTTGTGGGTGCGTGTTCTGTTTAATGCTTTCCTTTTTTCTGTCTCTCTCTTGGTGAAGGAGAAGTTCATCAAGAGAGAGGAGAGAGTCAGAGAAGAGGAGAGAGAGTAGAGATAGATGAATGAGAGAGAGAGAGAGAGAGAGAGAGAGAGAGAAGAGAGAGAGAGAGAGAGAGAGAGAGAGAGAGAGAGAGAGAGAGAGAGAGAGAGAGAGAGAGAGAGAGAGAGAGAGAGAGAGAGAGAGAGAGAGAGGAGAGAGAGAGAGAGAGAGAGAGAGAGAGAGAGAGAGAGAAGAGAGAGAGACAGAGAGAGAGACGAGAGACAGAGAAGAGAGAGAGAGAGAGTGACGTACGACTAAAAATCATTACAGGAGAGCCAGAAAAAGCAATACCAATGCGGAGCCTTAATAACTCCCTTCCCTGAATGGCACAAACCGGTTACCACAGGAAAAAGTTTTAATTATGCACTGTTTACTCCATTTCCCTGTTCTATTTTCTTTCTCTAAAGTATGACGCAAGAGTACAGCCGTCGATGAATGTAACTATAATCTATTTTTCTACGTTTCCATCCATTCGTCTGTAAACTATCACTTTACTGATCTATTTATATATCTATGTTTATGTCTGCGTGAGTTTCGTCAGTGGCATTTTTGTCTGTTTATATGTGTCCGTATTTCTATTTCCCCCCTTACCTCCCTCCCTCCCTCCCTCCCTCCCTCCCTCCCTCCCTCCCTCCCTCCCTCCCTCCCTCCCTCCCTCCCTCCCTCTGTCTCTGTCTGTCTGTCTGTCTGTCTCTCTCTCTCTCCATATATTCTTCTATGTACGTCGTTCTCCGTTTTCCTCTCTCTCTCCCTCTGTGTGTACATTGTTGTTCGTGGTGGTGTCTGTGTGGTGAGGAAGGGGTGCACAATGATGAATAGTAGGGGGCGGGTTACAGAAATTTATGGTGTATGTGATATAAGCCTATAACTTTACAGACCGCCCCCCCCCCTCCTCTTTTTATATTCCTGTTCACACCATCCTTCAAGTTTCACTGTATACGCCGTCCTTCCATCTTCGCTTATCGCTTTACGTGCATCGTTGGTACCTGTTTCCTCAACGTTGCACAGCGAAGTAAACCGCCCAATAAATTCAGAATTAAATAGAGACGCGAGGCAAACCGCCCATTCGCGAGCGTCGACCCAACAATGGCGGCGCTGCTGGGCTCCCATAAAGTCATTACCCGCTAAATGGTGTGCACAAAGTTCGTAATGGTGATAATAACAATATCAGGAGCTATAACAACATATCCAGTAGCACCAACTTCTGCTTTTTTTTCACAGTGTGGATGTTGCGAAAATTTCAATTGCGTCGAGATGTTGATTTAATTTACGATAATGGGCGACGCTTTTGGGTGGCGGTGCGGGATATATGTATAAGCGGCGCTCATTTTGCGGCGGCGTGGTGGCGGGCAACAATGCGGCGGACGCTTGTGGTAATGGTAGGCGATTGTTGCGAAAGTAAACTATTTTTTATGACGATGAATGATTGCAGCCATGAGTGATTATGGTAGGAAGTCGTAAAAATGTTGACGTTAGGAAGTAGGACGTTACTGGTAGCAATAGGGTAGACATTCAACGGACTAGCCATGGGGATGGTTATGCCTGACATTTTTCCTTTTCTCTAATGGTCAGGGTGAAAACTTAATGCAAAAAAGTTCAATACTGTGGATCTAAAAGGATAAAAAATGAGGAGAAATACTGAGGGGGGGAAATGCAGAAAAAATAACCAGCCCAAACTTTTTGAGCAAAAACACATACGAAAGAGTGATTTTCCCATTTTCCCCTTTTCCATAGTGCCAGCGCCAGAAGGGAACGGCCATGGGACCTCGATAATGTGAAATAAGTATTAAGCTCATAGGCCATTTGGAAACACCGGAAGCAGTGAGGACACCCATGATACTGTGGTCATAACTTCAACTGCTTTCCTTAGAGATACGAGGTATATCAGATATAACAAGAATATGATATGAATTGTAGAAATACCAAAAGAAAGTAACTCAGGTTGTGTAAGTCAGGCTCTGAAAATATGGGTCGCGACAAAGTAATCATAACTTCAAGTACTTCCATTGTGAATGTGAGATAGATATGACAAAAATATAATATGAATGTTTATAGAAATACCAACATAGTATAAATTGGGCTGTCTATGTCAAGTTCTTCAAAATACGTGTAGAGACAAAGTAGTGAACAGTGTATGAAACCGCGATAAAGATAGATGAATAAATAAATAAATAAATGACAAAAAATTGCATACAAAAAAATCACAACTTTACACATAACTTCCACATATAATTCACCCGCAGAGACTTGGA
>NW_020870657.1:348335-353335 GCF_003789085.1 Penaeus vannamei | reverse complement strand
TCCTACCTCTCTTTTCTTTCTACCCCCCCCTTCTCTTTATCTCTCTACCCTCCCCTCTCTCTCTCCCTACCCCTTCCTCTCTCTCTACCCCACTCTCTTTTCTCCTCTCCCCTCCTCTCTCTCTCTCTCTTCCTCTCTCCTCCTCCCTCTCTTTCTCTCACCCTACTCTCTCTCTCTCTCTTTCTTCCTCTTTCCTCCTTTTTCCCACCCCCTCTTTCTCTCCTTCCCTCTCCCTTTCCTGCTCTCAATTATCCTCTCTCTTTCTCTCCTCATTCTTTTCTCTTTCTTCCTTCTCTCTTTCCTCCTTCTTTCTCTTTCTCCTTCCCTCTCCCTCTCCTCTTTCTCTCTTTCTCTCTCCTTCCCTCTCCCTTTCCTCCTTCTTTTTCTCTCCTTTTCCCTCTCTCTCTCTCCTTCCTTCTCCCTTTCCTCTTTTTTTAATCCCTTCCCTCTTTCTCGCTCCCCTTCTCTCTCTCTCTCTTCTTTCTCTCTCTCTTTCCTTCCTTCTCCCTCTCCTCCTTCTTAATCTTCCCTTTCTCTCTCCCCTCCCCTCTCTTATTTCTTCCCTCTCTCTCTCTCCTTTTCCCTCTCTACCCTTCCTTCCCTTTTTCCTTCCCTCTCTCCCCCCCCTCTCTCTCCTTTCCCTTCTCTGTTAATCGTTCGCAATTACAGTGATTGTTTAAGACGACATTTTTTCACTATCCAGAAGATGAAGGCTTATGGACGTGTTCAATTCCTAGGAATAATACGCATCCATCCCTCTTAATTAAACATTCTATTTCATATATCAATCAAGCTAATGCAACATGTAGGCATATCGTATACGAGAAGGAAATGCTTTCACATTTTTTTCACTCTCTTTCTAAGTATCAAAATAAAAACAGCGCGTCGAACTCGCCGAGGGTTCTTCAGGAGATATGGTAAAGCTTTTGCCATTTAATATATCTGATGAGGAACTCTTGGTTGTTCGAAACGTTTACTTAAATTCTGTTGGTTAATACTTACATCTACGCATCTCTCTATTCACTTACTTAATCCTCTTTTCTTCCGTCAACTATATATACCAATCTCTTTCTCCCTCGCTTTTCTGCCTGTCTGTCTGTCTGTCTGTCTGTCTGTCTGTCTGTCTGTCTCTCTCCTCCTTTTCCATTTCTTTTTCCTTCTCCCGCTCCCTACTTCCCTCTTTTTCTCCCCTTCCTTCATTCCTCCCTCCCTCTCTTCGCTCTCCCTTTCTCTTTCTTTCTCTCTCTCTTTCTCCTTCTCCTCCTCACTCCTTTTCTTTCTCTAGTCTTTTCTCTCTCTTTCTTTCTTCCTCTCTTCCTCTTTCCCCCTCTCTTCTATTCCTCTCTCCCTCTCTCCCTCTCTTCCTGTCTTCCTGTATCTCTCTTCTCTCTTCATCCTCTATTCATCTCTCCGTCTCTTCCTTTCTCCCTCCCTCTCTCCCTCTCCCTACCCCCTCCCCCTCCAGTAACACGAGTATGCTTTCAACCTTTGAATTTTTCAACCCAAAGGGTAAAGTGGCGGGAGAAGCCATACACTTGCCAGTTCTTTCTGTTCGTAAATTCTAAACGCAAGAAGTTCCGCTGAAGTTGATAAAGACTCACTCGGAGAACAGACGAAGACAGCGTACTCCAAGTCCCACCTCCTGTGCGGGATAAGCGTGGCCGTTGAGCTAGCTGCGAGCCAAAGCAGACTGGAATTTTCCTTCGCGATTTTGTATTCATGCAGGAGAAGCAGTAAACGAGAGCACGAGCCGAGTGTAGGTCACGTAGGGAAGGGGTATATAAAGGGTTCCTTCGTATGAACAAAAGAACAAAGATGAATAATAAGTATTTCAAAAAACAGTTCTCATTCGGTCTCACTTTTGGTTACGTGGACGGCTCGGGTGGCGTCTACTCTTCGCGAATGAGTGAATGATACACGGGTGAGCAGAGTGGCGGAAAAGGCCTTTGTCGTTGTTATGCTGTGGCTCGTTAACCCCCACACACGCACACACCCGATGCCATTAGGGACACAAGACAGTAATGGCAAGTAGCAGCGGCATGGCAAGATGTCACATGTTGAGGAGATATATTTCACATGCGGTTGTTACCTTGTATTCACTCAAATCGACAGTTTTTTTTTTTTGTTTATTTTTTGTTTTTGCTTGAGAGAGAATAAGACCAATCTAATTCATATTTCGCAACAGCAAATCATTTAGAAGAAACTCCCTTGTAAACGCTTTTCGTTCGCATAAAAGAAGCTCTTTCATCACCCAAATCCCAGGTAAGCAACAGCATCTCGAATACAAACATGAGAAGAAAATGGCCATCGTATCCCTCGCCTGACCAGAGCCGCCGCCCACCCACCTGTAATCCGCATGTACTAAACACGTGTCGACAGATCACATGACATCATCGCCTGTTTAGGCAGAGATAAGAGTGCGATAGTGGCGCTGTGCGATCCTCTGCTCACGTTACCGCGTCAGTCGGGCAGCCGTTAAATTTCCTGGTGTTTACTCTGCCAGTGGTAGTGGAGGTAAAATCGCTGTGGTCTCAGGGAGTCTGAATAAATCTGATCACTGAACACGCCACTTCATAGTACTATTTATGCCGTGCAAACTCAGTACATTAAAAAAGGAAATATGTAAAATGATTTTCCCACTCTGAAATGCGTTAAAGAAATCGGACATTGAGAATGGCACTCCAGGGAAGAATGAAACATCGGCTTCACGCCATTGTCGACATTACAACGCCCTATACTCTCAGCCCAGCCAGTGGCGCTACATGGATCCCGCCCACATGCTTCCGGTTGGAAGCGCGGGCGGGAAAGAGACTCTACGAGCTCTATCATTACTTATGAAAAGATTACTTCGGTCGCTCGCGCCCACGCACGCTCACAGGCGGTTACACGCCTACACTCGTAGCCACGCATTCACTCATGCGCGGCGCTGTTACGCGAACGGCGAGTTGTATGGAAAAGCAGATGCTCGGGAAAAGTATCTCTCTCTCTCTCTCTCTGAATATATTTACACGCACACACACGCACACACACACACACACACACACACACACACACACACACACACACACACACACACACACACACACACACATATATAATATATATATATATATATATATATATATATATATTAGAGAGAGAGAGAGAGAGAGAGAGAGAGAGAGAGAGAGAGAGAGAGAGAGAGAGAGAGAGAGAGAGATAGAAAGATATAGATAGATATGTATATATTTACATATACCTATCTATCTATCTATCTATCTATCTATATATATCTATATTATATATATATATATATATATAATAATGCATACAGATACATATGCGCGCGCATATGTATATGTGTATATGTGTGTGTATATATGTGTGTGTGTGTGGTGTGTGGTGTGTGTGTGTGTGTGTGTGTGTGTGTGTGTGTGTGTGTGTGTGTGTGTGTGTGTGTGTGTGTGTGTGTGGTGCGCGTGTCTGTGCGTGCGAGCGCGTGTGAGTGTGTATGTGTTTGTGCGTGTGCGTGGAGGGGGGGGGGTGCGAGTGTGCGTATGCGACTGTCTGTGAGTGTACGTGTGTGCAAGTAGTCCACATTCTACACACACACTCATACAGGCATTCATATAGACAGTTCAATAGACAAATAGATAGAGAGTTAGAAAGAAGACACATATATACAAAAACAGATAATTAGACGGATATACAAATAAGCATATAAAGACATACACAGACATGCAGACGAATAGAGAGATGAGCATATGTATAATAATTACGTAATCGGAGGCGACGCGAGGAAGAGCAGCAGCCACGCAGCGATCCCACGCCATGGTTAACGACATGTGAAAGACGGAGGCACGTGCGCGGGTAGTTGTGCTTAGTTGTGTCAACAAATGCGAGATGGTTAGGAAAATTTACTTCGAACGACTTAGAATCATGGCTCTGTGTGAGTGTACAGTACGTACATATGTGTTTGCATGTGCTTGCTTGCTTGCTTGAGCGTGCACATGTGTGTGTGTGTATGTTTATGTGTGTGTGTGTGCTCGTACGGGTGCGTGTCCATTGACGTGTATGTACGTATACATGTTAATAATTTCGGTGTATGAATATGCGTATGTGCTTGTATTTGGCTCGATACACGCGTGCGTATATGAGCAGATGAGCGTGTGAGTGTGCGTGTGTATGCGGTGTCGGGTTTCCATAGTTAGTGACCCGAGAATAGACGTGTTCAGTCGGTCCCTTTGCACGACCACACCTGAGAACAGCATTCGGAATGTCGCAGGTGTGCCAGTGTGTGAGAAGCATTGTTATAAAACTCGGTTATTGTTAGAAATAGGGCGATTGGTTTCCCTTAAGGCATATCGGCTTACGTTGGCTTTAACGACTAACAACTGTGATAGCAAAAGCAATGCTGTTTTCGTCTTGCAGTATGTAAATGCTAAATCCTATGCACTTGGTTTTGTCTGCAATAATGCAATGCATTGACTCGTGCACAAATGAGTAAGCATGAATTATACAATGAGCACATTGAAAATAAATAAGGGGATGAAAATAATAATTCCAGAGCAGTTACATCATAATCAGAGAGAGAGAGGGAAGGGAGAGGAGAGGGAGGGAGAGGGAGAGGGAGAGGAGAGAGAGAGAAGAGAGAGAGAGAGAGAGAGAGAGAGAGAGAGAGAGAGAGAGAGAGAGAGAGAGAGGAGAGAGAGAGAGAGAGACGAGAGAGAGAGAGAAGAGAGAAGAGAGAAGAGAGGGGGGGGGGCACAGAGAGGGGCGGGCGAGAGAGAGCGAAGAGAGAGAGAGAGAGGGGGGAGGGGGGGGAGAGAGAGAAGGGAGAGGGGAGAGAGAGAGAGAGGGAGAGATATATAGACGAAGAGGGAGAGGGAGAGGATGAGGAGAGAGAGAGTAGAAGAAAGGAGAGATGCGATGAAGAGAGACGAGATGCACTGAGTATCGAGAGAGAGATGAGATGAAGAGAGGAGAGAGAATAGAGAGATGAAAGAGAGAGAGAGAGTAAT
>NW_020870657.1:330835-338335 GCF_003789085.1 Penaeus vannamei | reverse complement strand
TGTGCGCGTGCGTGTGTTGTGTGTGCACGCGCGCATGCATAGGTGGGGGCGAGTGTGTTTGAGCGCATACGTGGTCGCATGGGTACGTGGGCATATGGCAAGTATGAGTTGCTTGTGTGGATGCGTGTGCGTAGGTGTAGGTGATTGGGTGAGTATGCAGCATGTACTAGTGTGTATCGCAGAAACGAACTGTGGTTTGCGAACTTATGTACACTTGTGCATGAGTAGATAAGTATTTACGTACAGAGGGCGTTGGCATGCACGTGTGTATGGCACTGTGTGGGTGGAGCTCTGTAAGCGTGTAAAGGGCGGTGCCTATGAGTAAGGAAGTGAGTGGAAAAGAAAGGTGTGTAGAATGGTTAAAGACTATGTGTATGAGAGTGCGCGCGTGTGTGCATGAGTGTGTGTGAGTGAATGAGTGACTGAAGGAGTACATAAGTGAGTGAGTGAGTGAGTGAGTGAGTGAGTGAGTGAGTGAGTGAGTGAGTGAGTGTGAGTGAGAGTGAGTGAGTGAGCGAGCGAGCGAGTGAATGAATGAGTGAGTGAGAATGCATATGCAGTGCATGTGTTTATGCATCTGTACATATACGTTGAGCGTGTGTGTTGTTTCAGCCTATGAAGTTAAGTCAGCAAGTGCACGGGAAACAAGAACAAAAGAGTGTGTGGGTAGTTACAAAAGGGATCGGTGCCAGTGAGAATAATAGGGCTATGAATAACGTCGTCAGGGCAGGAGCGCCGACCTGCACAACCCACAAAGCATCCAAGAAGTCGACACAAATGGGGAAAATGTCCACAGGTTAAGACGTCTCCCTCTTGCTGCGCGACACTCGTTGGAGGTCGTTAAGCCCAAACACCTCGGTTGCAGTTGCGCGTTAGAATCACACCGCGAATGTGATATTTCAACTTTGCTGCACTTTATTCTAAGTGAATGAATAAAGTTTATGTCATTCTTTAAGTGAACGCTATTGGAGTGGGGGATGGGTCGTCCCAGCACACAAAGATAGAGCCTCCCCGTGACGTCAGAACCTCAATAAGTCTCCATTAAGGTTCATTCCCCTCGACACATAAATGCACAAGCAATATTCACGCGCATGCGCACTGGGACTAGACACCCATTTGGAAGTTCGCCCAAGAATGCTGATCATCGCGACGCGCTGTTGAAGCCCCCTATGGTAGCCCCTGGCCGCCCATACAATCACCTCCGCCACGCGCCCATAACTCCTACACCCAATACAGGCCGCCCACGCCGCCCAGTGTCAGGTCACATGCTCTTAACACATACCGCTTACAATAAAAGCTGCCTGCAATAAACCGCTGTCCCGTGTCGACGTCAAATGCCGTCCACTTCAGTTTAATAGGAAACTGCCAAGTAAAACACTACCCATTCTTTATGCGATATGTTAAGTATATCACATGTCACTCAGCACTTCTTTTGGCTGTCGTGGGTTGCCTATATGGCCTCTACTAGGGACATGCGTCGCCCATACTGTCTGTTTAAATTTGGTCATGAACACATCAGGCATCGTTCATGTCTGTGGACCAAGCAACGACCCACGGCAGCCACGAGAAGAGCGCATGACACCCACGCCCAACAGACAGACAAGATGATATCAAGTGACACTGCCGCCTACCGCAGCCGTATAAAGATGCCGCCTCCAGTCTGAATGAAGGTCGCCTCCACTAGGAGCGGTCGCGGGACGTCTGGAGAATCGTCTGCTGACCCTACGGTGACCTTGGGGACGCTGTGCCACCGCTTTGGCACTCAAGATCAATGTTCAGATTCTGTGTCAGTTTATGAAGCACGCTCTGGATGAGGCGGGCGTACGCCATGGGGATGACTGATAAATTTGCGGTTAAATCTGATTTTGAAATCTGACTGTGGTCAACCTTGATCAGCCTGGATCAGTTCGCGAGGAATTCTAATGAGGTTGGTCTAACATGTGATGTGGAAAGCGTTCATCAGGCAGTCAAGGAATTCTGACAAACCGATACATCAGTGTCAAACAAGCTTAACCAAACTTGGAACGCCGTCAAGGGAGCTCTTAACCCCAAGCATGAGGTCAAGTATCCTTTGGGTCGCACCAAAGGATACTTCGCATCCACCAGTCACAAACTCCTGAAACCGCAGCCTTCATTGTAGAGGATGACAGCTCGTTTTGTCACCGAGCCTCGTTGACTCGAGTGTTAGAATGTGTTTTCGTCACGAGGCACCGACGCTGTTGCACCTATTTATGTCAGCAGCTGCTTGTCAGGAGGCGCGCAAACTGACGGCACGAGGGTGGGCGGAGTCGCGTTCCTCTGGCGCTCAGATATTTGTCTGAGTTGATGGCGTGCGAGTCGTAACGATGATGGAGTGGCAGGACTTCGAAAAAGCATATGCAGCAGAGAATTTTAAATGAGGGACAAAACCTATGCGATAAAATTGGGTGATTTATCTTCACATTTCATCTTCATCTGCACATCGGTATTTCATGTTAGAGTTTGTTGCTAGGGAAGGCTGTTCGGCACGCTTCAATGCGTACTTCCTAAGAATCTCTAAATGTCAATAAATCTGTCACAGGAAACCTATCAAATAGGCACCTTCCTTCGCGTCAGCTCTATGCAGGAAGAGCTTGGACGCGTAACCCCTGCGCTGCCCTGAAGCCGACGAACAAACAACCGTGACACACTCGAGCTGGCCTTGAGACGACGCAAATTTACGAAAGACACAGGAGTGGTCATAATACAAAAGAAAGCTAGAATGAGGTCAGCCCAGTTCATAAATCATCACCAGCGCACCACCAAATAGCCCAGATAATATCAGTCACTGTGTCCTTCGCAACGTGTGAGCCCGTTATAAACAGCCCTCGCGGGGTATCTCGCTCTTACTCACCGTGAATGTTATTAAAGAATGAGTAAAGGTGACGGCATATTCGAAATGCTATTCAGTACAGTCGCTTTCATAAATAGGCTCCACTCCACTGAAACTTTCAAGATAATCTGGCCTACTTAGAGGTTTTATTGGTATCCAGTAACGCTCTGCGTTATTAATCAAACGAATTGGATACCAATGCGTGACATTAACATATATATAGTGATGTACAATTGCGCAACGCAGACAAAGTAGGTCTATACCTGTAGAATCGGCCTTATCATAAGAGAAATACACACGAGACAGAAAGTATTCCCTCTGTGATGCTGGCACTGAATGTACAAATATGTACGTACGAAGGCAGGAGCAAAGGCAACACACATAGAGACAAGAACATCAGCTGGCGCACCTGCACATGCTGGAACCCACGCATGCACAGGTGCATGTACCGAGGCGCAAATAATAACACGGTAGACATTCAGCTTTTCAGAACATGTCATTTAGTCGTATAAGAAAAGTTAGCAAGACTCACTCACTCATTCGTGCCCAGCAATGAGATTCTGTGAACAGCTTATGTAAAAGAAATCTGTTCTTCAAATTCGTAATCCTGAAATACTAAAATGTACCAATGGTATTCCGCATGGCCCTGTAATAACAACTATTTTTAGATCATAATCGTGTTCAAATACCTATGACAGGCGAGTAGTAAGATGACGTCATACCCCTCACAATGAACACCAATGAGGAAGGAGAAAGCAGATGACGTCAGCAGTCTTTACAAATTGGCCAATGAACGTGCTGTAGTAGAGTTACGTCATCACTCTGCAATTTCCTGGGATACTCACTAACCCAAGGCAGTGGTGCCACGTCTGATGATACCTTTTAGGAATGTATGCAACCAAAAAAGAATTTTCTTTCTCATTACATTACATATTTACATGAATAACACAGACAAAACAATGCACTGACATAATTACATCACCAAGCCGATAAGAGCCCAATATCAGAAAGGCGCAAGGTGAGCTGGTTCAGTCGTGAGAAAGATTTGGCAACCGCGCTCCGATCGCACCTTCATCCTATCCCCCTCCGGCTGACCAAAATAAACCATAGAAAATGTTGAATGGAAAGGTCACTGCACACAGGTCTATATTCGCTGCCTCCACGCCGTCGTTTCTCCGTCGGTTATAGCTTACGAAATTTGTTGTTACATTAATTTGAAAATGTTAATGATTCTGATAACGGCGATGCACAACCATGAAAAATATGAACGAAAACAAATACTCGAGACGTGTTTACAAATATTACTTAAGAAATACCAAATAAGCAGAGGCACTCTGTCTGATTGGAATTCAAATTATTTCAATCAACGAGTGGGGGAATATATCTGCACTACACACACACGCACACACACAAATACATAGATATATTGGCAGATAGATATACAGTTAGATAGACAAATTGATAGATATAGAGATATAATTGGAAAATAGCTGAATGGAAAATTATACCTTACGCAACTTCCTTTACTAAATTAGTGTGCGTCCCTCAACAGCCACACCTCACCCTTCCCTCACACTACACCGGCCAAAAGTGATTATACGTGTCACGTTGGCGATAAAATATAATATTAATACATCGGGTTTGATCGGTATGCACTACGACCTCGTATTGGGCGTGGTCAGGTGTCGGTGAATGAGTGTTTGAATGTGCGCGTTTATATGAGTGCACGTGTGTGTGTGTGTGTGTGTGTGTGTGTGTGTGTGTGTGTGTGTGTGTGTGTGTGTGTGTGTGTGTGTGTGTGTGTGTGTGTGTGTGTGTGTGTGTGTGTGTGTGTGTGTGTGTGTGTGTGTGTGTGTGTGTGTGCGTGCGTGCGTGCGTGCGTGCGTGCGTGCGTGCGTGCGTGTAGGAAGGGAAACATAAGACGAAAGAGGTATTGGTACGGCCCCCAGCCTCGGCATGAGGCGCTCGAGTGTAATACAAGTAGACGGAGAACCCTACCGGGAGGAATGCGTGAACGAGATAAGAGGGCATCGCGATCTGCGTTATCCTCGTCGCCAGCCCCGGCCAGGACGCCCAAGAGGGGAGGGGGGGGGGAGGGAGAGTACTGAATGCAAGGCGGTACGCCAGGAATTGAAGCCAACTACAAAATATTGGCCTTTAAGTTCCTTCCAAGTTCAATAATCCATTCAGGGTATTCGTCGTGAAGCTTGCCTCACTAAGCTGCCTTTGAGAAGGCCCCAACAACTTCTTATGGCTCTTATAATTGCTTCTTTTAAATCGTTAGTTATACAGGCTGAAAGCAGTATACATTCAGCTTAAGAACCGAGCCATTGATTTCTATACGGCTTAGTCGTTGTGGTGACCAGGACCACCTAATGAGCCTCATTGCACTCGTTGGTACCTATGTGTAACACCTGACATATCGTTGCAGTGCCACGTGCAGTGACGCCGGAGCTTGAGTCGTAGTGATTGCATAATAGCCCGGTATTAATGCACGTAATGAACACACGCATGAATACTGATAAAGGAATCTCAAGGACCTGTTTACTAACACGGGAGCTGAGATCGAGGCCGGGCTCGTTCCTCTCTCTTGGACGTGTACCTTCCGTGGGTACTTTTGGCTTCTCCTCTCCCTCTCCTCCTCCTCTCCCTCTCTCTCTCCTCTCTCTGCTCTCTCTCTTCTCTCCTCTCTCTCTCTCTCTCTCTCTCTTCTCTCTCTCTCTCTCTCTCTCTCTCTCTCTCTCTCTCTCTCTCTGTGTGTGTGTACGCGCGCGCGCATACTTGCATGTATTTGTGTGTGACTAACCGCCAATATTCTCTCCGCTTATCTCCCTTCCCCTCTCTTTCCTCTCCTTTCATTTTCCTTTCGTCAGCCCCTTCGCTTATCTCCATCCCTCTGCCCCAGCCGCTCACCTCCAGCGCGCGCGTCGTCTCCTCCTCGCCGTATTACTCATCCGCTTTGCCCATCTGAGGGGAGATCGTAAAGACGACCACGCGCGGCCCATTACGCATACCTGGTCGTCCCCTGCCTTGAACCGCTGCCGGTGCTACGGATGCCTTGCGGGTACGACTTTCTTGACAACCATGACTGTCTCGAACGTACACCAGCGCCGCCTCGAGAGCTGGGATGTTTTCGAGGGATGGTTTTCTTCCGCTCTTCCTCTTTTGGTTATATTTTGTATGTTTTTTTTTACTGTCGTTATCATCCTCATCTTCTTCCTTTTTCAACTCCATTTCATCGTCTTTACTAACTTCAATATTATGATAACCACCTTCTTCACTGCCACTATCACCCCCGCCATCACCACCATTACTACCATTACTGTCATCACTATCGTCATCACTATCTCTTTCCTCTTCGCCCTCTCCCTCTCTCAGTCAGCTTATTTGTCTGTCTGTCTGTCTGCCTCGTTCTTTCTGTCCATGTCTCTATCTCTGTGTATTTCTCATGTTCTCCTCTGTCATCTCTCTTACTTCTATTCTCTCCTTCCCTTTCCACTCTTGCCTCCACACACACTCTCTCTAACTTCCTCTCTCCTTTACCAGATGCGTGATCCCCCTCCCCCTTCCTTCACCCTCTACCCCTTACTCCTCAGCCTCATCCCCTCTGGCCCTTCCCCTCTCCCCCCTTCTCCCTCATTTCCCCTCTCCCCCCAGCCCCCTTCCACCCTCATCCCTCCTCCTCACTCCTCCCCAGCCCCTTCCCCTCATCCTGTCCTCTCAGCCCCTCCCCTCATCCCTGTCCTCTCACCCCTTCCCTCTCTCCCCTTCCCTCATCCCTGTCCTCTCAACCTCCCTCTATCCCCTCTCGCCCCTTCCCCCCTCATCCTCCTCCCTCTCAGCCTCTTCCCCTCTGCCCCCTCCCACCCCCCAAACCCGCACAACCATCGCAACCCGCACGCAGCCAGCAGAAACATGTGTGAGTCACCATGGCCTATTCTGCTTTACAACTGTCCTACCCTTTCTCTGTTTCTCTCCACGTCAACACAGCAGACGATTCTTCGCCCCAACCCAGGTGTGGTTGACCCGCCCTTCTCTCTGGCTTTCAAAATCCAACGTCTGTCGGTCAGGATGGGACTACAGTATAATGTATGCAAATTGTATTCGAAAAAATGAGGCACATCATTACATGTCCATCCCGAAATAACATTCCAGTCCCCCCAAAAAGCGGGAGATACACTACACTACACTTTCGTTTAAACAGATTAAAAAAAAAATAAACAAAATGAACAATACAAAAAATAAAAATGATAAAATAAAATGAAAAAAATATGAAATAAAGAAAGATAAAAAGAGAACTCAAGAGAGAAAAAAATGCAACAATACAACGTAGATGAGCTTTCATCTTATTTGGCGGGACGTTATCCGGTGTAACGCACACTTTCTAATCTTCCACAAACTTGCTCCTCACGTAGGGCCGACACCAGGTGGGAGCGGTGATGGGTGTGTTCCAGTTGTGAGTGAGTCACCTACACTCTCCCCCACCGCACCTAGGTAACCCCTTACCCTCCTTACCCCTCTGCCTCCCTTCCCTCCCCTCCCCCTCTCCCTCCCCTCGTTCGTAGTGCTCGTCTCTAGTGGGAGATAGTGTGGCTCCGCTCCCCCGCCTACCTCTCGTGGTGATACGATTCCTTTTGTTTTGCCTTGCT
>NW_020870657.1:318335-320835 GCF_003789085.1 Penaeus vannamei | reverse complement strand
AAAAATAATAGCAATTATGATGACAGATAAGACAAATAATACTTAGCGATAATAATAGCAACAACAAATTCTAAAACTAACTTTATTACTACCAATAATAATGATGATTATGATAATACTGACATAGGTAATGATGATGATAATTATGGTGTGCAGTAACAATTGTTATAATGCTAATCAAGATTAACACTAATACTAAGACTACTACTAGTAATGATATAACTATGATATTAACGATTAAAACTTACAACAGCAGATAATAATTATAAGCAAAATCATCATAAAACTTTTACAGTAGTGTTACTAATGATAACAACGACGAGGACGACGAGGATGGTGTTAATGATGATGATGCGAATGATAATGGCTGACGATGATGATTACTAATGAGGGTGGTGATGAATTGATAATGATGATGATGAATGGATGATGATGATATTTGATGATGATAACTGATCGACTTGATTGATGTTGTTAAAATGATGTTGGTGGTCGTGATGATGAAATATGAATATTATAAAGCTAAAGGTGATGGTGATGAAGATAACAACAATAATAGCAATAACAAAAATAATCATCATTATCATATAATAACAATAAAATGAAAATAATCAGTATAAGAAGAATGACTCTAATGATAACAACAACGGCAACAATAATAACAAAAATAATTAAATAAATAATGATAAGGATAACACTAATACTGGTACTACTACTACTACTACTACTACTAACAATAATAATAGTAATAATGATGACGATGATAATGATGATGATGTTAACGATATAACAATAACAATAACAATAACTGACAATGAAATAATTATCATTACTATGATTATCTATTATTATTATCATCATTATGATTATCATTATTATTGTTATTATTACTATTACTACCATAATGATTATAATGATGATAAAATGATAATACTAGTAGTGATAATGATGATGATGATGAAAATAATAATAATAATAATAATAATGGTAATAATAAACATGATAATGATCATGAGAATAGTAATAATACTAATAACTGATGACAATTATGATGATAATAAAAATAATTAGAACAGTAATCATAATAATGATAACTAAAATAATAATAATAATAATAATAAATAATCATAATAATAATAATCATAATAATAATAATAACAATAATAATAAAATCAATATTGATAATAATAATAGCAATAATGAATTCTAATAGCAAAAATAAAAACATAACAACAATAATATGAATATAATAATAATATGAATAATATGAACAACAATAAAACAACAACAAAAAATATGACAAATAATCATAATATAAATAACTATAAAACAACAAAAACAACAATAATGATAATAACAACAACAATAAAACAACAAAAAACAACCATAGTAATAATAATAACAATAATAATAATAATAAAAACATTAGTAATAACAATACAACAACAACATTAATAATAATAGCAATAACAACAACAATAATAATAACAATGACGATAAACATAATCATGATTATAACAATAATAATAATGATGATGATGATGACAGAAAGAAGTACGGTATTGGCAAATATAACTGATATCACTGTTAATAACAGTGATGACAATCATGATGATTAAGATGAAATTTTAGTGATAACAATGCTCATGCCAATGCTAATGCAAGTGTTGATGTAGATTAGTCATACCTTTAAATAGGCCTACATACAAAGCTTCGCAAACAAACACAGCCATAACGCCAGCTAAACACAGCTCCAGCCTAAAAAAAGACATTATCCCCTGCCCACAAAACCTGTCCTTCTCCTTGGCCCTCCCACTTGCCCCCTCTCCTCCTACAGTAACCGCCCGTGTGACGAGTAACGCAGTTGGTGACAGGGCCAAGATGAATGACATAAGAATCTGTCCCTTCCCTCGCGCCCGAATCCAGCCGAGTTCTTTAGTGCGAATTGCCTTCTTTTAGAGTTCGGACTCAGTGAGTGTAAAGCGAGTTATGTCTCCATTCAGCAAAGCGAGAACGCCACTTTTCCTCCCAAAATTGTTGCGGCTCCCTGGTGGCAGCGCGGTCGCCTGGACGAGACTCAAGTGTGTGCTTACGTCGCCGTTTTTTTTTATTCGGGTTTGTTTACACTACTTTTGTCTGCTTGTCTCTGCCTTCTTTCTCGCGGGCGATTGTTTGTCCACCTTGGTCTATTTGGCTTTGTGTTTCACTTGTGCGTAATTATTTGCTTGCATTGATCTGTTTGCCTCTGTTCTGTAGATCATTTGGACCCTCCAGGGTGTGTACACAGAGTAATAGTGGCGAAAATAACAATGCAAGTTGTAACTTCCATCACTGTCAGTACCAAATACACTAAATAAACTGCGTACTGTGTTGTTATAAATCGAAATGATCTTCAGCATAGAAACAGGTTTTCTTTGAATTGCGCATAAATTACATGTTAAGCTATATATAATAAACAAGTTTGGACAGAAAGAAAACTAAAACCAGGACTGCATACTGG
>NW_020870657.1:305835-313335 GCF_003789085.1 Penaeus vannamei | reverse complement strand
TTAGCAAAGCATAACACATCCTCTCAATTATCTTACAACTTGCATGAAGCAGTGATAACGGTAACGCTCACTGTCGCCTCAGGAATGCCCGGTAACTGTGGTTCACGCCAACAAAAACACAGTGGGTATTTTCAGATGTAAAGAAAAATGCTTACTCAAGAAAATAAACAGGATATTAAAGCACTGAAAGTTCACTATAATCCTAAAGATATTCAGTAAGGTTTATGGGTAAATTTTTGCCAACTATTTACAGTAAAGGCACCAGTAAGTAAAGCAACACATTGGTCGTGAACAGCATTGTAATGATGACAAAGAACCGCCATGAAGCATTGTTAGACATGTTTCAGCATTGAAAAGGAACTTCCGGCGGGTAGGAGTTAATGATAGATAGCCTGAGTGTGATCTGTATCGAGGCACAAAAGCATTGTTCCTGCTGCTCGTATTTCATATGCATTTCGAATATTTGCATGGTCTCTATCATAAAGCTGTTTTATTGATTTTTTCTTTGTTTTCCTCATTGCCTCCGCTTGTCTGTCTGTCACTTCCAATTTGTATTCATCTAAAGACCTCGGCGCAACTAAGTATAAAAGAACAGAGACAGAATTAACCTCAACATTCTCCTCTTGACTGAATTCAAAGCAGGTTTTCATGGAGGAGCCTTGTGCACGTGCTGGTCGGCATATCTAAAACATCTTTGGTGTGCACGCATACTCTCTCTCTCTCTCTCTCTCTCTCTCTCTCTCTCTCTCTCTCTCTCTCTCTCTCTCTCTCTCTCTCTCTCTCTCTCTCTCTCTCTCTTCTCATATCATCCAAACATACACTCACTCACCACCCACATACACACCAAGCATCCCACACAAGCTCACAATCCCATCATACAAATATACACGCTGCACACTATACACAATACAACACGCCGCAAAACACAAACATTCTAATGTCGGAACGGTCACTACAGAAGTTTAAGACAAAGACACGTCTTTCGTATTCAAATTCCTTACCGGTTTGAAAATGGAATGACCAAAATATTTACAACCGCGAAGCCCAAATAGAACCTAGTAACTGACACTATTTCGGAGAACAGCAAATTATCAAAGATATTTTACAGTGATGACACACGACAAATCTACCAGGTCAGTACCCCGATGAGACAGCACGCAGGAAGAAAAAATTTAGCAAACGCTCGTCTGTTAAAGATACGAGCAAACCTTGCCATAGTGCAGTACATGAAAAATTGCAAACATGAAAGTAGTTGAAACCAGTGATTTATTGCATACTGAGTGAGTATATTGATGTCAGCCAGTCAGACGAAAGCAGTGTTATTTTGTACCCAGACTGGCTTGACTGGTGTTAAATTATGTTTGATGCATAATGGCAGTAATGTAATTAATGTAGGGCGTGATAATGTTAGTAATGGGGTCACTGGCACTAATTTACGTCATTCATCATAAGGACTGTCCAGGGAGATACCGTTTAGCATTATTTGCGCTATTATTGTTATTGATATAGTCATCATCTCTGTAAAATACATCGCCGGGATCTGTGTATGATCACGGTAACAATCACGACTGCAGTGATGATGATGATGATGACGATGACAGTGAAAATGATAATGATGATGATGATGATAATAATGATAATAGCAATGATTATAAAAATGACACTACTAAGACTAGTAATAATAATTATTATAATAATAGTAAAAATTATGAAGATAATATTAGTACTACTACTAATAATAATAACAATATTATTATTATTAATAATAATAATGTTACTACTACTACTACTGATAATAATAATAATAATATTACTATTAATAATAATAATGGTAATAAAAAAATAATAATAATGATGATGATATAAAACAACAATAATAATAACAATGATAATAATCATTATGATAATACATTTATAATCATGATAGTAATAGTAATAAGAATAATGATGATGTTATTAGAAACAATGATAATGATAATAATAGTCATTATCACCATAATCATCATCGTCGTCATCGCCATCATCTTTGTTATTATTATCATTATTATCATAGGTACTACTACTAGTAGTAGTAGTAGTATCTTTGCTACTATCATTATGATTATCATTATTACCATTATTATAATTTTATTATTATTATCATTATTATTACCATTCTTATAATCATTATCACTATATTATTGTTACTGTAATTATTATGACTATTATTATTATCATCATCATCATCATCATCATCATCATCATCATCATCATCATTATTATTATCATTATCATTACTACTATTACTATTAGCATTCTTAATTTCATTATTATTATTATTATTATTTTCATTATTATTATCAATAGCTGTAGTAGTAGTATAAAAACAGTAATGATGAAAATGAAAAAAATAATAGAAACAGCAGTCATAATGATAATAATAGAAATAGCAACAGCACTGACAACAGCAGCAGCTTCAGCAACAAAATGATGATATTGATAATAAAATGATTATAATGATAAAAATGACAGTGTTAATCATAATAATCATAATAATAATAATAATAATAATAATAATAATAATAATAATAATAATAATAATAATAATAATAATAATAATAATAATAATAATAAATAATAATAATAATAATATAATAATAATAATAATAATAAGGCCAGTGTTACGCGTACGGTAGTTGTATCCGATTTCTCGCGGTTAGGCCTACGTCATACATATGCATATACGCATGGAAACGTCATTTCCGGGTAAGAAGTACGAACCTAACCTAACTGAGTGTGGTATCATCTTGTGTCTAGACCGTCGCCACCTTGCTTGTTTCACCACGCATGCGCAGAACACCAATCAGGGGCTTTCCTGCCGTACTCTTAGTCACTTCCTAAGAATAATATAATAATAATAACATTGATAATGATAACAGCAAAATAATTTCAATAATGATAATTATTATGATTACCATAATGAAAATAACCACAGCAACAATAACAATATTAATAGTAATGATAATGTTGGGACATTTCCACTCATTACTAGATCCCCTGATGAATAAGCAGTCTTACAGTTAAATTCTCAATTATTTGGCCTCTGCAACGCGCTAATTAGAAAACATGGGTTAGCAGCGATTGCTGTTGATAACCCAGATAACGTCGTTTGTTTATTAATCATTAAACATTGCGGTTACAAAATCAAAATCTGATTTATGATCACTAATTCAAACAATTACTTAACCTAATATTACACAATACTTAAGCACAATGTTTTTTTACTTCCATTTTTGTCCTTTTCATATATGCATCAATTCAATAACATTATATTTCGTACCAAAAAAATGTTTTACTGACTCGAATGCACAACTGTTGCCCCTCAACATAAACAATAATTCCATAATGTCAAGAAATTGCCACATCCTATAATCTAAGACAGTTCACCTTGAATTCATTTTTTCCACTTGTCACTTAATGTCCCATATATTAAACTACTCACCTATAACGTATTTCCTATCATCTGGTATTTTTCAAGTCTCCTCCAAACCCTTGTTCGGCAATGAAAGCACCGAAAGTCAAATCGAAGACTACATATTTCCCACCATATTGTCATTTTCTTTCAGAGAACTTGGCGCCTGGTTCCTTTCTGAGAATTATTTTGTTCAAATCAAATTCAGATATTTTGATTTGGCATTTGATGCACATAATGATGATAAAATAGTAATAATAATATATAAAAGATAATAATGATGATAATAAAGATATTTCTTAATAGTGCCAATAATTATGACTTTAATGATAATGATTTTAATAAAAAGTTACAATAATGATAATAATAATATCAATAAAACTAAAGATAATAATGATAATAATAGCATTGATGGTTATAATAATAACAATAATAATATCATAGCCATGATAATAATGATATCATCATCATCATAACAATATTGATGATGATGAATGATGTGGTGATGAATGATGTGATGATGGTGGTGGTGACTGTGATGATGATGATGGTGACTAATAATGATACTACTACTACTACGAGTAATAATAATAATGATTATAATACTAGTAAAGATTATGATGATAATGATAATAATAATGTAGTATAAATACCGTAATGATGATAATGATGATGATGATGATGATGATGATGGTGATGATGATGATTATAAAATACTAATAATAATAACAACAATTTAGTAATAATAATAATTCAGCAATAATAATAATAATGGCATAATAATAATAATAATAATAACAGTAATGATACAGTTGTAATAATAATCATAATGGCGATTAACAGGACTGATGAAATAATAACCATGATAGTAATAACAATAACTATTATAATAATAGTAATGATAAAATTTCAATGACAATAATAATAACAATAATAAAATTGATAATATCAGCAGAAATAATAGCAATTAGAATGATGATGATAATGATAATAGAAATGATAATAAAAAAATAATAATGATAGTAATGGCAATAACAATGGGAGCAATAGTACAGTAGTAGTAATACTAGAGAGAGCGAGACAAAAAGGATTTTCGTATGTACGTCGACCGGGTGTTGTATTTATATCAGTGAGTGTGTTTATCTATTATGTTTATATTTCCGGTCTGCACATAATGCCCGGCTTAGTCTCCCTCTCCCTTTCCTCTCTACCTGTCCTCCTCCTCCTCCTCTTTATCTACATCCCCTCACCCCCCCCTTCCTCCCTTCTCTCCCTGAAACAATACCGAGACACAGGTTTTAAAAAAAGGGCGGAAGGAAAAAAATAAAAAAGGAAAAAAAAGTACGTTCTGCCTCGGTGGTCGTAGGATGCATCGCCTCAACGGCCCTTCAGGTTAGGGCATGAGGTTCCTTTTCCTTTAACTATTCCTGTTCCGTACCTTCGTCTTCCTAGCCGTTTGCTTCTTTATTCTTTATTCTTCTCTACTGGTGTGCTTATTTTTCTTGGTTTTATTTCTATGATTTCTCCGTACTTTTAATTCGTCTTCTATACTTTTTTATCTATTTTTCTCATCCTTGTCTTCAGCACACTCTTTTATTTCGTTTTTTTCTCTTCCGTGGATTTTCCATACTATTTTATTGAACTTTTGTTTAACTGTTTTCTTTCCTGCCTTTTGACATTCTTTTATTTTTTTGTCTTATATCCCTTCTTTTCACTTCACTCTTCCACAATTTTCGTCCCTTTCTTTAATTTTCTCTCATCAAAAAAATATTGCCGAATACTTTCTTGGCCGAAATAGATTAAATTATATGATATTGTCAACTCCTAATTCAAAATAGTAATAAAAATCATATGGCATTACCCTTTCTCATTTGATAAAATAAAAAGGAAAATAAAAAGATTTTGATTTTTGTTTACTTAAAAATAGAAATGAAAATTATAGGATCTCGTACTTTTTCAGTTAATTATACGCAGGGGAATCATAGGAATTTGTAATTTTTTATTTCAAAATAGGAAGGGAAATTCTAGGATTCTTTTTCTTTCTCAGCAAGAAATAGAAAGGGACACTATACGATCTTAAATTCTCCCAGCTGAAAATAGGAATGTTAATTATACGGTGTGCTTTCTCAGTTGAAGATATGCAGGGAAACTGAACACTCCTGTGCTTTCCAAGTTGGAAATAAAAACGGAAGTCATAAGATTTTGTCTTTTCTCGCCTGAAAATAGTGAGAGAGGAGAGGTGAGAGAAAGAGAAAGGGAAGATTCATAAGGAAAAATTAAGAGGGGAGAAAGAGAGAGAAAGAGAAATATTCCCAGTGGAAGTGGAGAGAGATCGACAAGATGGCAACAGAGGATGAGAAAGAGGAAAAACGGAGAACGAGAGAGAAAGGGCAGAGACAGGAGGAAAACGAAAGATATGTGCAACTTGAAGAAGAGAGAAGGAACGAAGACGGAAATTGGGAAGACGAAGGAGAGGCGAGAGGAAAGAGAGAGAAGGAAGAGGCGCCTACGAGGAGGCCGAGCAGGTGCAGAGGATGCTGACAGGGTGAGAGATGGTGTTACACGGCTGTCGAGTTGCCCCGCGCAATGCCTTGCCCCAAGAAACTTCAAGAACCTCGCTGCATATGCATGGGGCTGACTCTCCCCCTCGACCCCACGTTTCTCACGCCCCTTGCCCTCCGGCCCTTCATGACCTTGACATTTTCTCCGACCTTTAACGACTCTAGACCCTTCCTCCGGACTTTACCAGGGTACCGGACTGCCCAGAACCCATATGCCTCCTTCCTTCGCCTCCGGTATACTTGCCACCTCTTTGGGTCTGCCCCTCCCACCCCCTCCTCTGCCCTCCTCCCCCTCTCTATTCCCGGCCACCTGTCCCACGTGTAGGTTAAAGCGTATTATCAGTGCGCGTCTCGTGTAAGGTTAGCATGCAGTTCACACCCTTACAGCTTTAGCTTTACTAAGGGGAGTTACACTATAATTACACGCTACACTGGCCTATTACGCTGATTTATGATGTTAGAGTAATTTCTTAATGGATCTCAGTCGTTTATGTTCATTTCCGTGGTCCATATATGCCACGGCTTGCCTCCCTCTTAAAAGTAATTACACATATGTTTGAAAATAACGAGAAATACACAGAGTTACTAATCAATATCCATAAATATTAAAGGAAGACGAAGAAAGAAAGTAGGATTCTACATTCCTTTCCCTCTTTTACTCGTTCCGCTACAGCGAATCGTTCCTTCCCACTCTCTTTCATTAACCTGGGCTCTGTATTGACCTTCACGTCATCAGTATATTGTAAATTTCACACTATCAGTCTGTTGGCTCCACCCACTTTTTATCCCTGAACGCCCCGCCGCCTACACACCTGCCTTGTTGCCACGCGCACCCTCCCCGCTGCCGCCCTGGGCCTTCTCTTTCAGCCTGCGTTATGATTTTCATGAAGGCGAATTCGAAATCTAACCGCTTCACCAACGAAGCTTCTCGAAATTTACTCTTCTACGCCTTATATAATATTACGTTTAGTTTACACAGCCGATCATCTGGCAAGTCTACTGTCAACGAAGGCCTTTTGAGGGGAATAACAATGACTCACGCTGACACTCTTAATTTACGAACTCATTACTTGCTACGTACTACACTTTTCCCGCCACCTGCGCCCAACATGGCCGCGCCCCACTTGTTACTCGCCCGCGCTTCCTCCTCCGCGGGTGGGAGGGAGGGACAAATAAATTAGGAGAAATGCAGTCATAAATCATGTTATACATTAATTTCTGATTATTATTTTTAAATTATGAATTTGAATATAATAAAAACGTAACAATAAAACAAATAATAATCAAATAACGAATAAAACGATAGAAATAGATGAATAAAGAATTATATAAAGCAGAGAGGAAGAGAGAAAAATAAGTAAGTATGTGAATGCATATTCATACTTCATATTTATATTTCCCCATCCTGCTTGCACGCACACGTACAGAGAGAGAGAGAGAGAGAGAGAGAGAGAGAGAGAGAGAGAGAGAGAGAGAGAGAGAGAGAGA
>NW_020870657.1:298335-303335 GCF_003789085.1 Penaeus vannamei | reverse complement strand
GCCTTCATCCCCCGAGGCACCTGACGGAAATTCCTACACCAAGGATGCGGTGACGTCATTATCATCAGGTGAATAGTACGTTATATTTGATTTCGTGATACAGAAGGAAAGTGAGCGGGAGATGCGGCGAGAGGCGGACCTGATACAGTTCTTCAGTTGAAGGAGAGGAAATGAGAGAAATTGGAGAGCAAGATAATGCAAGATGAGAAGTTTGAAGGACATTTCTATTTTTTCTCCTATCTTCTATATCTTCCCATTCGTCACTTACTCCCTCTCTCCCTGCAATGCATAGGCTACTACTACATACATTTCAGAATCCTTATACAATTTCTTTTGTTTTCAAAACCGCGCTGCAGATATATGAAAACACAAGATTTTTCGCATTCTGCCTGTTCTGTTTTCTCCGTTACGCCATTCTTGAGCAACTTTGCTGCAGCAGACTGAAAGTGTTTCCACCATCTGTCAACCTAATCAAAACCTCTCTACTGTTCATTAAAGTTCTTCGGATACTTCAGCTTTTTGCTTCAGTTCCGTTGCAGTCATCTAGACAGCGACCTTTGCAAAAATCTTATTGCATCATCTTGATCCTGAAAACGAGGTCTGCCAAGTAAATGCTCCAAAGGGAAAACATAAAAGAATAAATAATCCAGAGCTCTTCTAATCAACATGAAACAAGAAGTTAGAAAAAAGGGCGCCAAAATACAGCAGCGGCACCACACACACACACACTTGGATATTCATATCCTATCACAAACACATTAATCGCGACAGAGTTGCAGCTGCCGGTCCGTCAGCTGCTGCCCTTAACAACAAGAGCCGCATGTGTGACCCCCGGGTAAGGTCGCGGCCTGACCTTTCGCCAAGCAGCGCGAGCGTGCGAGCCGTACTCGAAAGCTCGCCGATATGGCCGATAACGCTGGACGTGTGTGGATCGACGGGCCCTCACGTGGCCGGAGCAATGCCACGTTCGGTACTCAGGCATCGCGCAGTCTCCCTTTCACTCTTCTTTCACACCATACACTTTATAGCCTCCATAAAGGAAATGGGAGAAACCACCTGTTACGGCGCTCTTCGGTCGTCTTTCGCCGAATATTAAGGGTGGTTATCTTCACCGCTGGCACTTGAAACGCGGTGTCGCCCCGAGAGAGATAAGGAAGGTGTGGCAGGTGAATGATAAGAGGTAGTCCCTAGATAGGCAACAAGTGAGAATCCACCCCCACACCGCACGCCCGTTTTCAACACACGTTGCCATGTACCCCTGCCTTTGTGGGTTAACGTGCATGTGTGTGTGCCGGAAGCATTTACGTGTATTGTTATGTTTTTTATGATATAAAAAAGCATGAATAAGTAGGTTTCTGTATGCCATCCCTGTTATAACAATGTATCATTAGCTTATATACCCCATGTTGCTAACTTCATCTGCAAAAACTCAATCAAAAGGAAGACAAATCATGAGTTGAAATCACGAGCGAGAGTGCAGGCGGGGCGGCGTCTCGCCAGGCCACCACGGGCGTGCGTGAGCGTGGTCGTGCACTCAGTCATGCCTCTACTACTACACTCACGCTCTCTGTGACGTGGCCCACCATTGAGACCCGCGGCGTCATACAGATATAATGATGGCTTTCCCCTGTCATGTGAATACATATGCGGTCATTTCATCGCCGAAACACCACACGGTGGACACCGGATATCCCTTCATGAAAACCAATAAGAAGATTTATACTAATTAACGCACTTCTTGACATACATTAGCTTCGTTTCCTAGAGTGATCCGCGGTAAATCATAAGAAATTTATGATCGGTCTCTATTCCCGAAAATTATCGCCCACAGCGTGCGACACTCGATATCCACAAGGCAGAGACATCGACTACAAGCAGGCGTGGCTGAACACACACTAACACAAGTTTAACAGAGTTACCCCCACCCTGGCCACGCTCTCGGGAGTTGCCAATTAGTTTCGTCTTGCGGGGCTTTCTTTCGTCTCTGTGTAACATTAGGAGATGCTCAAAATCTGAAACTGTAGTAAGTCTTCAGTGTCACAGGCGCTTGCCTGTCAGAACTCTCGGCTCGGAAGTTAAAAGAACGGCCTTTTGGTTCGTCTTTCGTACAGATGTTACCGAATTAAGACTGCAGGTATCTTTCGCTATTTTTGGTTTACACTGTACTGATTTGCATGTGTTCAACCAAAATCCTGTGATACTTTAACACGATTATGTTAAATGACAGTTGTCTTTACACATTTTTCATTGCCCCATCCTGTCGTGACAAAGATCGGTTATTTAGTCAGCAAACTTATCATAATTGCATTTATGATAATCTACTCATTCTTCAAAATGCGTTAGCCGTTTGTCATAATACAAAATATAGCATGAATGAGCATCTATACAAGAACTCTACGGGATCTATACTCCGGATTTCACATGTTTTACATATCAAATATCTCAAGTTGTACCCTTACACTGTACCTTGAATCCGCAACGTGATGCTGCAGAATAATGCAGTAACTATACATCAAATGTATCAAAGCGTGCCCATCTCTATGCATTTAACTAGGGCGATGAATATCTCTCGGAAGGTACAGTACATGGAATGGTTGAATATTTCCAGCGATGCATACTTAGAAATTATATGTATTCTATGTTCCAATTTACCAATTACATCCTGTAATATTGTAAAGACGAATTCTAAAAATCATCAAGCTTATTTTTTACGACTAGAAACTGCCAATGTTAATTTCTTTTATTTCGTTATCATCATGATCATCATTATTATTATCATTATTGAAATTATAATTGTTATCATTGTTATTATTATTCTTATTATCAGTATATTGTTATTATTATTGTTATTATTATTATTACCATTATCATTATTGTTGTTGTTATCATTATTATCATTAATATCATCCTTATTACTATCATCATCATTATTACCATTATCATTATTATTATTGGAGAATGCAACCGGGATGTAAAATTTATAACTGAAAGATTAATAGCAGTTAACCTGAAAACCGAAAGATAAAAGACACGCCTAAACCCCACGGTAGGCCTAGAAAAAATTGCGATCACTTGTAGGCCTATTTCGCTTTAATGCCAGCACAGAGCGACCCTTCATTGGCGACCAAATCGGACACAAGTAATCGAGAAAATGGAAAATGTCACGAGAAATGTCGGACCTGGAACTTAAAACGCCGAAAAGGAAATCTTGAAGACTTTCTGCTTGAATAACTTGCCACCCATGAATACCCTTTCGCACCGCTAGTCGCATATGTTTTTACGTTGTCATCTATCACTGTCTGAAGTTGCGATTTGAAAATTTAAGCTGGTTTCATCATTTATCATAATAGTAAACGAATTGTATTTATATATTTACCATGTATGATTAATTTGTATACTGTTATTATGGTATCGAGTTTGTAAGTAATTAAGACATAACTGACCTATCTGTAAAATAAGAAATACTCCTAAAATGTTGTTAAATATTTATACATAAGGTTTATTTAGCATGTTTATTTTTATATTTGAAAGTAAGTTTTCTCTTGCCTCCTTACTGTATAATGCGCATGTACGTAGATATGCCTCACCTGGTCTTACCCCATCATATAATCGGTTACTTTGCTATACCACTTGTTCGAGTAAATACTGAGACTCGCCTCGTGAGTAAAAGTTGCTAATTCGTATAGCACAGCATATCGTAATAACTATAAATCCAATCCTTTGTATTGTATATGTCTTGTATTTCCAGTATTTTGATATAGGGACATTGATTTGCTGACGCCAGGCCGCACGATGGTCTACCTCTGGTGCCCCGAGGTTAACCGGAGCAGCGCCGAGCTCAAGCAAGCCCGTGACACCTGGGCCGTTTGACGCGCTCGCAGGGACGTGGATATTTGCTTTTGATATTTTGTTTGTACTTTTGAAAATATATATGATTATCGCTATAAGAATCTTTCCATACACCCATTTCAATGAAAGTGAATAACATAATTAGATGATGCAATTCATTCAGTGACGAAGTGCACCATTTTAAACCAAAGAACCTTTACATTAATAATGTAATTTCCCAAGAACTTACAAACACACCCTACTATTTCGCTGGATTTTGATCTCAAGCTGAGGAATAAATGTACTACGGGTTTGAAACAGAAAAAGAACTACAGGCTTAGCAAAATGAAAAGGATAAAATTCAACAATATCTTCGTGCAAAGGAAGTATAGGAAGGAGCCGCAAACGACATATAGTATAATTCAGTACGCACAAGGAGACTAACAATTAGGATGAGAGAAAGAACGACAATATATGAATAGAAGAGAAGGAAAGGTGAGGAAGAAGCGAAGAGGGGCAAAGAACTTTGTGGTGAATTCAAAGGAAATGTTCTTAGCCATAGCTTAGTAAGAAATACAGGTGGAGCAATTACTTCAAAGGCATGCGTGGCGTTGCCTACCAAGCAGTTTCCGAGGCAGGTGTTCATAGGTAAAGTGCTAATGAGCACATAACGAATGGAACGGAAAATTGGCGATGAAGTTTTGAAAAGCCGGGAAATCGCCAGGACCTGGTGATATTTTTTTAGTTCGGAAAGCATTTCGAGAAGCACATATGGAAGCCCTCCAGAGATGGTTCAGTGTAGCATATTTCACATAAAGAATCGCATACAAATGTGATAAATCCGTTATATATGCCTATCTAAACACAAATCCACTAAAGCGTACAAATCACAGTGCTGTGTCTCTAATGACCCGTGCTGGGAAGCTTTATGAGGGAGTTCTTAAACATCGACTCATATCTGAGCTTGAGCATACTTTCTAAAAAAAAAAAAAATGCTGTTTCAGACCAAGAAGATCAATACATTAGTCTTCATCTCTCCTATCGCCACTAGGAAAGTCCTGAGAATGCAACGATTTACAACATGCATAACTTCTCAACTCCTCAATGGGAATCCCAAGAAAAACAAACAAAGGAAAAACATGAACATTTGGGAAGCAACAGAAACACCTCGC
>NW_020870657.1:275835-290835 GCF_003789085.1 Penaeus vannamei | reverse complement strand
AATTTGTATATTCTTACAGAATTAGTCACTATATTGTCTAATTTAGGGGGCTGTGCTCCCTGCAACACCCCCATGGGGGGCTGCCATCCCCCAAACCCCCACTCAGTAAAATAAAGAATCTTCCATGTATTGATAGTGGCAGAGAATGTTGGACAGACGGCAATGCCGCTCCCACAAGGTGGATGTATGCTCTCTCCTGCCATTAATATGTAAAGGATTCTTTGTTTTTCTGGGTGAGATTTGGGAATGGGGAGTTACAGAGGGTATGTAATGACTAATACTGTGTATATTATTCATATTTAACCCTGGAGTTCTTGTAGTACCATTCATTCCCTTCCCTGCAATTGGGGCCAAGAATGGGAGTGGGGGGTTGTGGGTTTTCGATGTAATAATTTCTACATATTTGAAAAATAGAATGAGAGGAATCCAGTGATACCAAAATCATCATGGTCTGTTAGGCAGAACTATTAGAAAAAAATACCTATGCTTTTAACTGGAAAAGGCATGAAATGTGATACAAGGGGAATATCAGATTAAGTATTAGAATTGATGGCAATGATAATTTACTTAAACCCCTTGCATCTTGTTGCTTCATGGCAGTCACATAGCCCAAAATGTGGACATTAGGTTTATGTGAGTGGCCACTGGTAATTTTACACAATAGTTCCACATAACAGAAGCCCCCCATTAGCGACAATCTTGGCCCCGATAACAGGGGAGGGCAGGAAAGGTACAGGGAAAATTGCAGGGTAAAATATGACTAATATACACAGAATCAGTCCTCCATGTATTCAGAGCAGGAGAGAGCTCAATCTGGGAGCACCCGATGCCAAGTCTGTCTGACACTCTCTCTTGCTGTGGATACATAGAGGATTCTCTGTTTTCCTGGGTTGGGGTTAGGGGGAGGCAGCCCCAATATGAGGGGTTGCAAGGGGCATAACCACCTGCATTAGACCACATAATTACTGATTATGTGAATATTATTCATATTTTACCTTGCAGTTTCCCTGGTAACTTTCATGCTCTCCCCTGCTATTGGGGCCAAAAATTTAGGGTTTTAGGGGGATACTAGAGAGTTAGAGGAGTCCATTGATATCAAGATCTCTGCAATCTGTTATGTGGAACTATTGTAGAATTACTGCCACTCTGACAGTTCCGCAGATTGTAAGTTGGACGCACTTGAACACTTGTTATTTTCTCTTTTATATGTATTTATTTATTTATGTATTTTTATTATTATTATTATTTTTTTTTTTGCCATTTTCCAATATGCATATTTGTCATTTGATTTGCTTTATCCAGATGGTAATAGACTGTTTTCTGTGCACAGACTCCATATCATCCCTCTAGGTAGTCCATAACAATGAGTAACATTTTGTTATTTGTGTCATTTTTTAATTTTTTTTCTTAATATTTCATTTTCTGTATACAACTTGCACTACCTGTCATCAATAGGATGCTGAGCATGGAAATAGCGTCCTTTCTGGAGCCGGCACTCTTCTAGTCATGGCTAATGAATAATACATTCCATACTTATTTATCAATGGAAATAATGCTAAAGCCCCTTTCTATTTGCTAAATGTGTGTAATCAACCTTATGAGGTTTGTGTACTAGTGGTGAGTCTTACCGTCACCCCATCCTTTAGCCAAAATGCTTACAATAGCACAATCACATCACCCTGGCCCACAGTCAGATTTTCACTTGGGGGCATGTTCAAGCAAAATTTTTTTTTGATACAATGATAACATCATCTGGATAGTATGGTGCTAATATGCAGGTCATTTTTTAAACCAGTCCACATCAATCAAATTTGGTATTAATAAACTCTTGGTGGTATCTTCATATCAAATACATCAGAAATATTTAATCAAACAGCAGAATATGGTAAATATTCAGAATACTTTTGCATGACCAATCCATAGATACCAATCATGACGATACTGATATCTATGGATTCCTCAAACCCTCTATTACTCAAATATGTAGGATATTTGCTGTGGACACTCCTATCACAATCACTGCATTCTTGGCCAAGATTGCAGGAGAGGGTAAAATATGAATAATGTACACAGAATTAGTCATACATTGTCGAATGCAGGGAACTGTGCTCCCTGTGACCCTCCTCCTTAGGGGCTACTGTCTTTGTTATTATCATTATGACAGCAATAACAGTGATAGTAATGATGATTCAGAACTTGGTTAATCTTTATGGTATGGATGCACAAAGCTAGGCAAATTGAAGATGACATGATTGTAGAGGACTGAAACTTGCAGTTGTCGATTAAGAAATAATCTGTAGACATGAATCGTAACACCATAAATAAAGAAAAACTTCGTAGAAAAGCCCCACTCACAGACTAACTTGGTGCTCCCGAGTTTTAGCTCTATTTAGACGTGCATACCGAGGTGAAGACAATGTTTCCAGGGGGGGTTAGGGGCAGAGCCCCCTATCAACCCCTCCCTCTGGTAGTCACCCAGTCATGACAACTTAGAATGTTGAATAGATTTTGTGAAGTGGATGTAGAGACCCTGGCAAGTGTATCCATACTGTAAAGAATTAACCAGATCTTTGCAGCCTCTGCGCTATGAGCCATCACAAAACTCACAAAACATGTTCTGGAAAAATAGGACACACACACACACACACGCACGCACGCACGCACACGCACACGCACACACACACACACACACACACACACACACACGCACACACACACACACACACAATATGTATATATATACACATGCACATAGACACATGCACACACAAACCTACATGTATATGTAGATATATGCTTGTAAAGATATGTAATATAGATATGTACATGTATGTATGTCATACATGTACATAGCAGCAAATACATACTAATCAGAACATTTTATGAAAACTTTCATTTTTTTGTTTTGTTCTCAGAATGGGGAGCTTTCATTCAATATGATTTTTGCCGAGCGAGCACATTCAGCATGTATACGACAGTTGTGTGTATCAGGCAAATACCTTGCCTCTGGTGGAGCGGATGAAATGATAAAATTATACGACCTGTACAAAAGCAAAGACCTTGGCTGGCTAGAAAAACATGAAGGTAGGTAGTATTTTTTGTGCATTTTGTTTTCGATAGTAGAATAGGATACAAATATAAGTATCTGAAATAGGATGTAGGGAAAATGCAGTATTTCTCAGTTGCAACAACCAGATTTCTGCTTCCAGTAGATTGATATTTTGCAATTTGATCAAAAGGAAAATCTCTTACAACGGAAAAGAAAAGAAAAGAAAAAATAGTTTCCGTATCTACAATATTTTTCAAGTTGGAAAACTAGAGAACTTATATTCTTTTGTGGTGTTCTTACCTGAAGAAAAGTCAGGAGTTTTGACAGAAAGTTTCATTGGTATATGTTGTAGTCATTCAAAAGATGGTCATAAATTTCTCATACTGATGAAAGTAACTAATGTGGTTTACTTTAAATATCAAAAATAAGAATATAAGACAAAATTTGTTTGTTTGTGGTGGAATTTATATTAATATATCTGGAGAATTCCCATTTTCCAGTTGGATATAAACATGCCAACTGCATTGGCACATCCTGCATAAAAAAAAGACAGAAAAAGACATCTTTGTCCTTGTCTTCGTGTAAACTTTTTTTCAATTCTTAACCAGATCATGCTGTTAAGGAATTTCATTTTGGGGTACAATTGTGTTAGGTGGTGGATACATAAAAAGCAGATCAGAACTTTGCTTTGACAGTATGATTGGAAATTCCAGGATTTTCCCCTATGATTTCACTGCCTGTGGATGTGCTGCATTTCCTTATAAGATGAAATTTAGAAATATTGTACATATTGTAATGAAATATTGTAATCTTTATATACAATTTATAATACAAAATGGCTCAGACTTGTAAGACAATTTCAAGGAAGGAGAAAATAGAAGTCAAAGCAGGGAGAGTAAAGTGTTTTGCATTAGTTAAGTGAGTCATTGTTTGTGCATCTATCTTTTTGAGAATGGAACTTTCTGTGGCACTGGCACCGTGTCTTGAATAGGGAGTTGGCAGTCTCTAAAGGAGGTTTATTTTTTTCTTTGCTCATTTTTTCTTTTCTTTTTTCCTTTATTTTTGTTTTTATTTTTATTTGTTTATTTTCACTATTTATTTATTTATTTTAGACTGTTATGGTGATAATAGAGGCTGTTGTTTCAAATATGTTTATTGCTGATGATGGAGATCATAGTTTAGGGCTGCATTTTTATTGGAATATTCCAATTAAATTAGACTATCATATATTTTTTTTTCTTTTGTTAGAATTTCATAACTCATTTTCAGTTTCAATTAATTTTGATATCAGTTTCAAGTTTCATGATGGATCATACATGACATAGGAATAGATATAGGTAAGCATGAATAGATAATCACAGTAAATAGTTAAATAGACCAAAAATCAACCTGAAATCTTTCATCTGTTTTTTCAGGAACAGTCACGAGCTTGGCCTTCCACAAGACTAACTATCTTTTCTCAGGAAGTGAGGATGGGAAAATTTGCATCTATAAGACAGCTGGTTTCAAGGTGAGTTGCTTTGGTAAATTTTTCAACCTTCCTTTTAATAGTGTCATTAGTGTTTATTTCCTTTTTTTCATATTAAAAAGAGAACTGATGTTTACATATAATTATGTAAAGCATTTAGGTTACATCTAGCTTTCTGTACTTGTTGGATTTATTTTCTTTCTTTTGTTTTATTCAGTTGAAAATATACTGTACTTGTTTCACTCTCTGTGATAGCATTTTTACTTACAGGTTCCCTGCTTGTTCTGCTGTTAAGACTGCAGTATTTTGTTGTAAAATGATGCATATATTTACAGTATAGTTCTATAAACCCTTTATTAAAACTTAAAAAATTGTATCATATCATGTAATAACAAAAGATAGTATATCTTGAAGAGGATATTGAGTATAATGTCAGTATAATTAGAATTTGAGTGTGTGATCTTACATTACTTTCATTTGTATAAAACTCATACCCACACTTGATCCCTTTTTGTTAATGCAGGTCACTGGTTTGTTTCAGATGCTTCTGAGCTTCCATCTTTCTATATCTCTTGTTTGAAATATGTATTTGTTTATTTTTTTCCTGACAGGTTTTTGTGAATAGATAAGAAAGGATAATGCTCTAAGTATTTTCTTGTTATTAAATGTAATAGTTTAATAAATTATTTGTTTACATTTTCAGTGTGAAAAAACATTGTTTGCACACCCTGGAGGTGTAACGTGCATCTCTGTCCATCCCACTGGTAAACTAGCACTTTCTGTTGGTAATGACAAGAAACTTTGCACATGGAACCTTATTAAAGGAAGAAGAGCATATGTAACGCATGTTGGAGTTGGTATGTATCATGAAGTTTTATTTTGTAGCTATATATTTCCCTTATTACTCTTATATTTCCTTGAAAATAGATTTATTGTTATTGATATATTATAGGATTTGGTATGTGATTCAGAAGTTATCTCATGTATACATCATTATTGCAAATAAGTGACATGTTTATTTGATTTTTAACATCTATAATTTGCACTCAAATTACTGATTGACAGAGAATCCAGATAAACATTGTTGTGGAAACACTTGTATATTTGTTTGTGAATTTTTATATATTTTTAAAAATTAGAATGTATATCTCATGCACATTTTCTTGATCCCATAGTTTCAGACATTGTACTCTGGAATCCAACTGGGGTGAACTTCCTTGTGGTAAAGGGTAGCTGTATTGATATTTATGAAGTTTCTAGTGGCAAAGTCAAGCAGTCTGTTGACTTTAGGGAAAGAATTCAAGCGCTAGTCTTTATCACAGTGAGTATATTGGCAAAAATTTTGTTATTCATGTATTGTAACTTTGTTTCCTTGAACAGTTTGAGAGAATAATAGAAAAATATGTAACTTCTAATTAAACTACAATGTTAATGAACACTTAGTTTACCTGCTTTGATCATAATAACTTTGTATCTCAATTGCAGGAAGACATTGTTGCAGTTGGTGGTGAAGGAAAGAATATTTGTTTGTATGATATTACAAACCAAATAGAAATTGTTCAATGGCCAGCCCACAGTATGAGAATCAAAAGTCTTAAAAAGATTGCCAGAACTGCAGTAGAAGAAGTATGGCTTGTCTCAGCATCCACAGATGGCTTCATAAAAGTGTGGAAACTTGAGGTAACATTACTGTGTATGGTGACAACAAATGTTATGATTATGACAATAGTGGTTTCATTAATTATGTATTTATCATCATCATACTATTGCTGCTATTGTTATTGTTGTTTTGTTATCATCAATATTATCAATAGTAATAGTAGTAGTATGATTATGATTATTATTATTGCATGACTTGTATTTATGGTATTTGCAGTATTTGAATTGTTATTGCTGTTATTCTCATTTTGGCATTAATGATGATAATATCATTATTACCAAAATTACAATTTTATCACTAGTGTATGTTAATGGTGCTGTTGTTGTAATTGTCATGTATTTGCATATTTTTACCTTTCATTCCTTACTAATTGATGTGATTTTTACAGCTGCTGTCACTTCAGAAGAAACCCAGACTTATAGGGAAAGTCGATATCTCATGTCGTATTACCTGCATGGATATTCGTATAAGTCGTCAGAAAGTGACTATCAAGAAGGAAGAGGAAGAGAAAGAGGAAGCTAAAGATGCTAATGATGGAGTAGAAGAGGGAGATGATGTCAAAGAATCACTTGATGAAGATGAGGAGGAGGACGAGGAGGAGATAGAAAAATCAGTTGATGAGGATGAGGATGACGACCTGGATGATGAAGACATTGAAGATGAAGAGGATAAAGAAGAGTTAGAAGGTGAAGTAGAAGGTTTGGAAAAGTTGGAAGATGATTCAGACAGCCAAGAAAGCTACTTAGAAGAAGATGATTTAGAAGATGAAGATTTTGGAGATATGGAAGATGTCAAAAAGGAGGAGAGTGATGTAAAGGATGTAGAAAGTTCAGAAGAAGAGGTAGAAGATATTATTATTGGAAAGAAGGGGAATTCTGCTAATGGAAAGGAAAAAACTACAGTCAAACAGAAAGGAAAGAATGGCAATATCCAAGGGAAAAAAGCACAAAAGAGGAAAAAGAAAGGTAAAGGAAAACCACAGCCCAATAAGACCAATATACCTGGTCAGAAAGCAAAGAAAATGAAAATGAAATAGCAGTGTTTTTTTTTTTTAATATATGTGAAATGTACAAATTGCCTTTTATTTGTCCAGCTATTTTCTATTAATTGTTTCTAATACATAAACAGTAAAATAATGTATGTTCTCAAAGACAAAGTAAAGGTAAATTAATTGAAAGTATATTGAAGTCTAAATTATTGTAGAGAAAAAGTAGTTTTGTATATCAATATACAAATTGTAGTCGCAAAGAAAAAGTAAAGACAGGCAGAGGATAGTGGGAAAGATTCTTTGGTGTTCTATATTTGTATGATTATGAAAATCTGAAGAATATAAAAAAAAAATGTTTTTAGTACAGTACTTAGAAGTTTGCTACCATAATTTTATCCTGGTAACAAAGTATAAGGTGATAGTACCATAGCATGACTGTAATAATATTTGTTATATTACATTAAAAAATTGTTGTTGAATCTTTTTTATTATGTAAACTTGTTTTCTCTGTTAGGAAATATTTTGTGAAGGAAATGTTGTTAAAATTGTTCCTTCTGCCATTTAAACAGTAGAGTTTATGTATGGCATGTATGACCCAGTGTCCTGGAGTTGTTTATGGAATAATGACAACTACTTAAGGCTCGTATGACATTTTGACGGGCATGTTTCAAGTAAAACTTAGGCTGATGATACTGGGGATGGCATATTCATACATGCCATGTCCACTGCGAGTGTAGTTTTTTAATTGTTGTAACACATAATTTGCTTCACAAGAACTTAGTCACTAAGGAGTTAGTTACTAGTACTACCTTTCTTGATTGTTTAACCTTTTCCATGACTTTTTAAATATCCTAATGGTCTCCCTTTTGTTGCCCAGTACCCCTTCTACTGTATGTTTTTTTCCATAACACATGTTGCCTAAAAGGTGGACTTTATGGACCCAGTACTTAACCCATCAGCGACGGGTAAAAATTTTGGCAAGTTTACGTATGCACGGGCTTGTTGGCGCGCACTGGCAGTTTCCCGTTTGCGCCCAGCTCGATCGGTAGTTTGCGAGCAACATATAGCACCTAAAAGCTTTTATTTTGCTAAAATTTATAAGAATATTAAAATTTTGAAGGTTTACCTTCACTTTAGGTGCCATTGCCTAAAATCTTTACCATATAAATGAAGCCGCTAATACTGGAGAAAAACAACCTCCGTCCGACGAGCCAGTAGCGCGGGAATGGGCATGACATGATGCCCCCGGCATTTGGTCCACAATAGCCATGGCATGTACGTATGTGACACCCGGCGCCAATGGGTTAAACTAGAAATTATCAAAATAACTCCACCTTGATTTCAGGGATAGCTAAATGAATAGGGAACAGGTTGAGAAAATGCCAGATAGTGCTAGTTACAGATTTGATATTCTTAATTTTCAAATGTAATTTGTAAAATTTTAAATTACATTTTCCCTTTTTATTATTTTGAACTCCAATTCTGTATAACTTAGTTCAGTTACTTTTCAAACATAGGACAAATGTATTTTATAAGAAAATAATATTGTTATTTTTATATTCACAGCAATAAAGACAGAATTTTATGCATTGGTTCTCCCTTAATAACTGGCCCATATTTAGTTCACTGCAACAACTCTACCATCATAACTAGTCTGATTCCTTAGAATAGTGAAATTACTTTGTGTAGTTAAAGTCCTGGCATGTAGACGAAAAGCTGATTCCTTTTTTTAATATTATTTTTCAAAACTGTCATTATTTTTATTAGATATATATTTTTTTAAACTTAAGAGCAAGAAATATAAACTAATGGGAATGTTGAAAGTATGTTACCATAAGTAATAGGCAAGGATGTCTTTTTTTTTTCTTCTTTTCTTTCCATTCTTTCCCTTGAGATTGATCATTAGTATTGCATTTATTTACCTACTGGTTAACTGGCCAACTTATTAGTTGCTGGTTACCAGGATTCCATCAAAAGTTACCGGGGGAGTGTAATGGAAATTTATGGCTGAGCTGCCTATAGCCCAGAGAGCATTTGATTAGATTTTCTGAAGATCTGGGATTGATGGATACGTACTAGTGAAGAATGCATGTCTTTGGTAGATGAGGGTAAGTTAAGAGCAATTTTGTTATAAAGATAAAGTAGAATGTGAGGTTTATGAATGTTGATGTTAGTACATTCAGTACTCTAGGTAGATTTATCTAATTTTTATGAACTGAAGGTGGGGGTTTGCATTCACTCGGTGCCTTTTAGATCTCCAAGAAGATTCATTTTCAGCCCTTACAACTGGTAAGACTATACAGCAATTAAAGTCTGAACAACAGATTTTTGCCTCCCATTCCAATGTCTCTCATCTTTCAGAGTTCTTGTCCCTGCTTCTCAAGACCACTTTTCACATTAAACTGCTATAAATGGTTGAGAAAAATATCAAAAGAAATATAGAAATACAGCATGTAAAACAAAAAGGACAGGAATATTCAGTCTACGGACTGAACAACTTTCCTAGAGCTATAATATCCAAGTATATAATAATTTCTGCTCAAGCATTTATAAATGCAATAGTCAAGTACAGAGGTACCATGTACTATAATTTCACTATTTGTTTGCAATGATAAAATATGCTGAAAACACAGGGGTTAAAACACTGAATAAAAAGTATATTTATTGCCTACTGACTAGAACCCTAGGATTTCTTTTTCCTAGGGGAAAATTTCCCCAAAATGTCTTCTCTCCGGAATGCACAGTAATCTATTGTACTACTCTGTAATGTCCTGATATGTAAACAGTGGACTCCTAGTTCAAAATAATTTATGTGAACAGATCTTGGCAAGAACTGAAACAATCTCTGTGATTAAATATTGAAGCTGAAATTACAACATACTCCTTTACACAGGCCTCTTCTAATGTTAAAAAACAAACAAACATATAACACTAAATACAATGTCTTGACTATTTCTATATAAAAGAAATATTGTTAAATGGGTTATCACACTGGGATAAATCACATGGGCTTCCGCTGTAGTTTATACAACAAATACTGATGATGTTGCCTGGCTCACTGCTCTTGCAGTAGTTCTCTCATTAGCATAGAAGGGGAGCCACAGAGCTGGCAAGCAGAGAAAAGGCTTGAAATTTATTTAGAATTAGACAAAGAACTGGTTCTATGAGAAACTTAACTGGAGCTTTTTCAGTTATTTGTCAATATTTTCCAATTTAACATGCTCTACCTTGTTATATTTTATTATTATATATATATATATATATATATATATATATATATATATATATATATATATATATATATTTAGATATATACATATATATTATATATATGTATAAAAATACAAAAATCAATGTAACATTCTGAGAATATTCAGGTTCAAGAGCTTTAATCTTCCCCCATAAACAGTAATTATTACAAATTGTAAAACAATTTACACATCATTTCTGTAATTGTAGGAAATGGCTTTATCTCTGTGTGATAACACCTTGATATTTTCAATAAAATCTAACATCCTGCTAGGTTGGCCATCATCAGTTTAAAGAGAAAAAACTAAAAAATAACATAACTGTGAATTACAATATGTAATTTCATACAAACAAGAAATGGTAGTTGTGAGTAATACAAAACTGAAAACTAAATATTAGTTTCCAGTATTATTACCACATAATAAATTAATAAATTAACCCTTTTAGATAACTTTAGCTGACCAACCATGCTACAGTTGCACTACATATTCCCAAATGTGACTCTACTAATTTTTAGTCATTAACTTGACTAATTATATATCTGAAGATATAACACACATCTCCATTATAGCAAAGGTCAAGATTAAGAATCAAACAATTTTTTTTAAGATACAATATCAACAAATATAATGATTAAATATCTCAAGGCATGAATAACCATTAATGTAATACAACACCATAATTCTCTTCTTCAGAAACATCATAATGTAATATTAAAAGACAACAAAAATTTTAAAAACATTATTTGGCCACTAAGCAAACACATGTAGTTCTCGATTTACGGTAGTTCCATTTCTAAATCTGTACTGTAAAATCAAATAACAATGACAATTACTTCATAGAAGCTGTTTAAATTATTATACACAATAATTAAAGAGAGATGCACTGAGCTCACTTATGTGTTAAAGAAAAGCTTGGTGAGTGAAAGTGCACTAGTTCTGATCTTCAGTCCATATAGTCAGCATTTTCCCATCTTTTCAATCACTGTGCTATTAAGAATAACAAGATGAAGCATGGATTGTTAGCTATGTTGAGTGCTTGGGCAAATTCAATAATTTAACATCGTTTTGTAGTTTGCTTTATATTTTTCTCTTAGTTTTCATAAATACTTAATGTCCTTCTGACAGCCACTTTTGAGGTGGATATTTCATAAGAGAAGCCCAAATGTCAAGAGGGGGTGGGCAATGGCCAAAATAAGTGTTGCATGGGCGGAACTAGTGGGGAGGGAAGGCACAAGACGTGTTCCATGTCCTGAGAAATGCTCACTGACGCACAAAACCTTAGCTAAAAAATAATGTTATTTTGAATAATTTACATGGTAAAGAAAGAGAAGAAAAAAACTGGAGCCATAAAAAAAATCATGCTAGAGCAATATACACCAAATGGGCACTGTAAACCGAGGATTACCTGTATTAACTTCATACCATAAGTTTAGACTGGTATATCAGTTAAGAGTCTTAATTGTAATGTTTATGGTTCCTTATTCATATTCAAAATCCATTGACAATTAATTTTTTGATTAAGGAAAACCATTAACTTCTCAATTAACATTCAATATCTAAATCACACAGAAAAAATAAAATAAAATAAAATAAAATAATAATAATAAAAAATCATAAATATAATAAATATATTTCCTCACTGAGATGTCCTTTTCACACAATTCGAACTTGGTGCTTCAGTCCCCCTTTGATGGCAACTTTTGGGAACTGTGAATTCCACTGATGTATGTATGTAACATGAATTTGTTCACAAAAACTGACATCAAGTAATTCCAAATGTTGGCAGCTCTGCAGTAATCTGGAAAACGTATATAATATAGTGGCCTTGTACAAGGTTTTTCATAAAAATTACTTACTTTATCATATATTCACTTCACTTTTATTAGTGACGATTTCAGGTGAAATAAAGAACATCACACTATATTTCAAAAAATATTCATTGTGGTTTCTTACCTGTGCACAGCTTCTGGAGTAACATTTCTTGTGCCCATGATGTCAAGCTGTGTGAGTCCATGAGAGTGTGTCATCAAGTGATGTAGGTCATGGTCTGTTAGTGTTCTCAATGCAGTAAGATAAATTCGCTTCAGTCCTCGACATCCTCGTACTAACTCACCCAGACCCTCAGTTATAACTCCTGACAACCTGTACATGATAAAAACTTTTTAAATCAAGTTACAATGAATTTTATTTCATGTAAAAATCAATCATGAGCTTGTTTTGTCATTAAAAATATCTAGGGAAAATTAGTGTACACATTAGCCTTGAGAATACCTGATGAATGTCTTCTCTTCATTGTTAATTATGCCATGATGTTTTCACATTTCTATCTTTCATTATTCTCAATCACAATTACTGAATATATCTACACATCCACTTGTTTGTATACATTTTTCTCATCAGGCGAGAAATGAAAGTCACAACAAGATCTCTTGCCCACTTACGCCCAACCCAAGTCAAGATCTTGGAGTGTTGGAATGCAAGCCAAAGCACGAAGACCTCTGGCTGTGAGACCGTGAGTCTTCCATGCACCAAGTGATATCAGGTCACGGCTAAAGGTAGCCAGTGTCAGCGCAACCTCATCCATATCAAGCTGAGTGCAATTATCTGATGGAAGATGATGAAACTACTTGACTATATATTCACTACTCTCAATCACAGATGTATTTATGTCTTTTCAAGCCTATAATTCCATTTAATAAAAATGCAATTTACCCAATATAATTTTCTGTCCAAATTAAAAGAAATATTCATTTACTCAGACTAAGATGGCGAAGTTGACCAGCATGTTGTAGTAACAGTTGCAGTGTATGGAAATCGATGCGTGTTCGAGACAAATCTAATCGACTTAAACATCTTGCTTTCTTCAGTTCCCCAAAACCAAGATGATCGACTTTGAAGCAGTTGGCCATGCTCAATTCTAGAAAAATAAATACCATAATTAGGTGATCAAGTTTACATTCAGTATTTCATAAAACTACTTAGTTAGATTTATTATACTATCATCTGGGGTGAGTGACCTTACTGAAGGTTCATACTGATGATATTGAATGTAATCTAATAAAACACAACCTGGCAATTTTATTTAATTTTTTTGAACTGTGATATTGGGTTAAGGTGCTTTAATTGCACTCCCAACCACACATGGCATGGATATTTACCACCTAACATGTGGGCTCAATACTTCCCAAAAGAATATATGTCTCCTGGTGTGAACTAGGTAATATAACACTTATAATGAGTTGTGAAAATAAGAAAGTAATAATATGATACATATTAAAACTAACCTTCCAGATTGAGACAGACATTAGCAATCATATAGAGGCAATAATTATCAATGAAGTGACAGTTATTGAGACGCAATATGGTGAGCTGTCTTCCACACGTGTGGATGAATTCCATAAATGTTTCAGTGTCAAGAGCATTGTAGGGACCACACCATGAAAGGTCAAGAGACTGTAGAAGCAAGCATCTGGATGAAAGACATTCTAGGGTGGCATTGCTCACCAACCACCAACAGTTCTGAAAGAGAATAAGTAGCTAGATCTAATAATGCATATCATTGTTGTTCCAAATAATCATCACAGCACTATTATTTGTCAAATAATTCACTACAAGTATAAAGAGCACCTAAAGTAATACCTTGAGATTCAGTCTAATATATAAGAAGGGATCTGAAGTGTACTTCTGAAGCAGTTTGCAGGTGTGGGCCAAGCGACATAGGCTTCTTATATCCAGTTCTTTCAAAATGTGAATAATGAGTTCCTCCTGTAGGAAAACAGATATTCTTTGTGATACACTAGAAATAAAAAATATATTCTTCTATAGGTAGCTCAATAATTGAAATGTGTCCAAACACGTCTGGTAAAACACTAATCATGGGTAGTGCAAATCCAATATATTGTACATCTGCACATGGAATAACATGCATTTTAGTCATTCTAAAACCTTAAACACAGTAACTTACAGGCAACATGTCAAAGTAACCTCCACTTGTACCCTCATCCACTAAGTCCTGTAATTTGCTCTCACTTATTTCATCATTAATTACTTCTTTTGTGCTGGACTCAGTCTCACATTCATCCATGAATTCTGCCTTCTCTTCTCTCAGAGGTTCTACATCCTTGCTCTCACTGTCCTCTGTCACCATCCTCAACAAGTTTTCTTCGGACAAAAGGAACTGCACACCGGAAAGGATTTCTTCTTCACTCCTGTTAAAGCACAAATTGTTACAATCTACCTCTAATGCTATCTCATGGATCCCTTAAATAAGTGAGTTATCAAAAAAATAAACACACAATATGCATCTTGCCCATGCAGGTATGTATGCATGTATGTATGCATGTATGTATGTACGTATATATATATGTACATACGTGTGTATATCAATTATAATATATATATAATATATATATATACATATTTTATATTTTTATATATTTTTTTCTTTTTTATTATCATTACCATTTTTAAAAATCTGAGTAACAATTCACGAACATACTGTATAAAAAACAACATTAACTTACGCTATGTTGTGTAGACCTAGTTTCATGATCTGTGATGTAATGGTTTCTTGAAAGGTCAAAT
>NW_020870657.1:256739-268235 GCF_003789085.1 Penaeus vannamei | reverse complement strand
TACTACTACTACTACTACTACTAACAATTAATAGTAATAATGATGACGATGATAATGATGATGATGTTAACGATGATAATAATAACAATAATAATAACTGACAATGAAATAATTCTCATTACTATGATTATCTATTATTATTATCATCATTATACTTATCATTGTCATTGTTATTATTACTATTACTATCATAATGATTAATATGATAAATGATCACTAATAGTGATGATGATGATGAAAATGATAATAACAATAATAATAATAATAATTATGATAATAATAACATGATAATGATCTTGAGAATAGTAATAATACTAATAACAATGATGATAATTATGATGATAATAAAAATAATTAGAACAATAATGATCATAATGATAATTAAAATAATAAAATAATAATAATAATAATAATAATATAATAATAGTAATAGTGATAATATAACAATAATAATAAAATAATATTGATAATAATAATAGCAATAATGAATTCTAATAGCAAAATAAAAACAATAACAATATAATATGAATATATAATAATATGAATAATATGAATAACAATAAAACAACAACAAAAATAATGACAATAATGATAATAACAATAACAATAAACAACAAAACAACAATAATGATAATCACAACAATAAAACAACAAAAAACAACCATAGTAATAATAATAACAATAATAATAATATAAAAAACATTAGTAATAACAACAATAAAACAACAACAATAATAATAACAATGACGATAATCATAATCATGATTATAACATTAATAATAATGATGATGATAACAGAAAGAAGTACGCTATTGGCAAATATAACTGATATCACTGTTAATAACAGTGATGACAATCATGATGATTAAGATGAAATTTTAGTGATAACAATGCTCATGCCAATGCAATGCAAGTGTTGATGTAGATTAGTCATACCTTTAAATAGCCTACATACAAAGCTTCGCAAACAAACACAGCCATAACGCCAGCTAAACACAGCTCCAGCCTAAAAAAAGACATTATCCCTGCCCACAAACCTGTCCTTCTCCTTGGCCCTCCACTTGCCCCTCCCTCCTACAGTAACCGCCCGTGTGACGTAACGCAGTTGGTGACAGGGCCAGATGATGACATAAGAATCTGTCCCTTCCCTCGCCCGAATCAGCGAGTTCTTTAGTGCGAATTGCCTTCTTTTAGAGTTCGGACTCAGTGAGTGTAAAGCGAGTTATGTCTCCATTCAGCAAAGCGAGAACGCCACTTTTCCTCCCAAAATTGTTGCGGCTCCCTGGTGGCAGCGCGGTCGCCTGACGAGACTCAAGTGTGTGCTTACGTCGCCGTTTTTTTTTATTCGGGTTGTTTACACTACTTTTGTCTGCTTGTCTCTGCCTTCTTTCTCGCGGGCGATTGTTTGTCACCTTGGTCTATTTGGCTTTGTGTTTCACTTGTGCGTAATTATTTGCTTGCATTGATCTGTTTGCTCTGTTCTGTAGTCATTTGGACCCTCCAGGTGTGTACACAGAGTAATAGTGGCGAAAATAACAATGCAAGTTGTAACTTCCATCACTGTCAGTACCAAATACACTAAATAAACTGCGTACTTGTTATAATCGAATGATCTTCAGCATAGAAACAGGTTTTCTTTGAATTGCGCATAATTACATGTTAAGCTAATATTAATAAACAAGTTTGGACAGAAAGAAAACTAAAACCAGGACTGCATACTGGATATGTATGCATGCAGACGGGATCAACAGTGACGTCACGCTCACCGTGAACACTTGCTCGTATGCCGCGTCGTTACTGGCGGCGTGGGGGGGGGGTGAAGAGGAAGTGTCTGAGGGGCTGGGCAGTGCCAAAGATGATGAATAGAGAAAAAGTGTAGCGAAAGAACTGTAAGAAACTGTAATTAGAAATGTATGACGACGTGCCGGGATACAAAAACGGAAATGGCAAGGCTGGAGGGATTTCGGGAAGGGGAAAAAGACAGATGACCACACAGGACATCTGATGGTCATATGAACATCTAGTGACTGCATGACTCAGGCCATCTGATAATTAATATATCATATGGTATACTAGCTTCATAATATAAGTTTTAGTACTTTCTTGGTATTCTACTACTTCGTCCCTCTATCTACTTCCTCCATTCTCTAACTGGTTCTCATTCTTCTATCTCTCTATCTCTCTCTCTCTTTTTTTATCTCTCCTCTCTCTCTCTCTCCTCGCTCTTCTCTCTCTCTCTCCTCGCTCTTCTCTCTCTCTCTCTTCCTCGCTCTTCTCTCTCTCTCTCTTCCTCGCTCTTCTCTCCTCTCTCTCTCCTCGCCTTCTCTCTCTCTCTCCTCGCTCTTCTCTCTCTCTCTCCTCGCTCTTCTCTCTCTCTCTTCTCGCTCTTCTCTCCTCTCTTCTCTTCGCTTTCTCTCTTCTCTTCCTGCTCTTCTCTCTTTCATCAATCTCCTCGCTCTTCTCTCTCTCATCTTTCCCCTTGCTCCTGTCTCTCATCTTTCTCCTCGCTCTCATTTCACTCCTTTCCCTCCTCGCTTCTCTCTCTCTCTCATATTTCTCTCGCTCTCCTCTCACTCCTTTCCTCCTCGCTCTTCTCTCACCCTCTCTCTTCTCTCTTCCCCCTCTCCTCGCTCTCTCTCTCTCTTCTCTCTCTTCTCATCTTTCTCCGCTCCTCTCACTCCTTTCCCTCCTCGCTCTTCCCCTCGCCTCTCTCTTCCTCTCTTCCATCTCTCCTCGCCGTCTTCTCTTCTCTCTCTTATCTTTCTCCTCGCTCTCCGCTCTCGCCCGTTTCTCTTCTCTTTCCCTCTCTCCTCGCTCTTCTCTCTCTCTCACATCTTTCTCTTTGCTCTCCTCTCGCCCGCTCTCTTCTCTCTTCCCTCTCTCTCGCTCTTCTCTCTCCCACATCTTTCTCCTCGCTCTCCTCTCGCCGTCTCTCTTCTCTTTCCCTCTCTCCTCGCTCTTATCTCTAACTTTCCTGTCCCCTCCGCCACGTCGCTTTTTTTGCCCTGGTGACTTATGGTTTTCCCTGCCACCCGTCTATGTGCATGATTATTTTGGACACACCAAGGAGCGTTCCCTCCCCCCTTCCTCCCATTTCACCAGTGACTCATCTTGCCTTACACAAAGGAAATATTTCTCTGCAGGTGTCACGTGCCCAGACGTAGAGACTCCTTCTCTGTGTAGTACGATCACCCCTGCCCCACCACACGCCCACCCCTGCCCCCGCCCACGCCCACCCCGCTAGCCGAATCCTGTCAAGATATTCCGTTTACTGTCCTTTTATGCACTCGCGACGCCCTTGGTTCCTCGAGGTTGTTGGCGTCGGCGGCTCGTACTGCGGCGGGTTAGTTGCATGCACTCGGCGGCGGGAGTGATCGCGCGCTTCCCCGAATCCCGCCCTTGCGCGCCCGTGAACCTCGTTTACAAAGTATCACAATTTGTCCGCGTGAGTTGCGTTTGGCTCTCGCTTTCTCTGTTTCGCTCTCCTTTTCTCTGTTGTCCCCTCCTCATTCTCTCTCTCCCTCTCTACCACACACAATGTATATATGTATATGTATGTACGTATATGCGGTCGCACATCACGCAATTTATATATATATATATATATATATAATATTATATATTATATATATTATATATATAATATATATAAGACACACACACACACACACACACCACACACCACACACATATATATATATATATATATATATATATATATATATATATATGTATATATATATGTATATATATATATATATATATATATTATATATATATGTGTGTGTGTGTGTGTGTGTGTGTGTGTGTGTGTGTGTGTGTGTGTGTGTGTGTGTGTGTCTGTGTGTGTGTGTGTGTGTGTGTGTGTGTGGTGTCTGTGTGTGTGTGTGTGTGTGTGTGTGTATGTGTATGTTATATAATATATATATATTATATATATATTATATATATATATATATATATATGTATATGTATATGTATATATATATATAATGTATATATATGTATATATATATATATATATATATATATATATATGTATGTATATGTATATGTATATATAAATATATATATATATTATATATATATTATATATAAGAATATATATATAGAAGTATATATATATATATATATAAGTATATATATATAATAATATATAATATATATACATATATATATATATATATTATATATATTATTTACACACTCAGTTTCTTAAATACAGATATCACGCGCACACAAAGGCAGACCAAGACCTTCCATGACAGCGAGCTCCTTGCCACACGTGGGAAAACAAACTTTACGACGGTTGAGTGAGAGCACAATAGACAGACGTCAGATAAAGGCGAATGTACTTACGTCGCGCAAGGCAGGAGCGAGGTAGTCGGGGCGGGCAGGGCAGGCAGGCGGGTAGGCAACCGTGACAGAAGGAAGCCCGATGCACTGTCAGGAAAAACTGCCACGTCATGGACAGCTACTCGGAAGATATGGTGGCATTTAGCCCGACGGAGAGAAAGTCGAAAGAGGAATGGATTATTCTCTTCTACGGCTCGAGTTTAAGTGCAATCCCTAAACCCCAGAAATGCACGTATCGTGAATAAGAACCGGGGCATAACCCTAATCAACGAGCCACTCTATAAGAATTAACACGCAGAGACAACAAGCAAAGGCTGTAATTCATCCGAAAAAGCCATGCGTCGACCCAGGCAACTATCACTCAGCCTTAAACATTTCCTGTCCCAGTTTCCTGTTACAAGTGCATAATTTACTCGCTGCACGTGTGCAATATCTCCGCCAACATTTCAGCATCCCGAAATTTCAAAATTATGTCAAAGTAGCAATGCGGACACATGGCGGAGTTAACTTTTGCATCTGACATCAATATATGGCAGTAGGTCCATCACCTTCTATATATTTTTTTTTCTCTCGGAGACGTTTAAAATAGGCTATAATAGAAGTGAAAGAATGTCCCCAAGATTGCCAGACTTCAGGGACATTATCACATTCATGCATCTTTGTCGGCCACTCGTTTAAGAGAGCAACGCTAATAATTGTGCGAAGAGGAATGTTTTCCTGATCTATATGCTCCAACTAATGTAAATAAATTGTTACAAAAGACCATAGATCCTTTTCCTGACCCAGCTGTTTCCAGGAAAACAGTAAAATCACAACGTCGCTGATTCATGCATGAGCATTTATAAAAGAAATATAAAAAATAAATTAAAAATAATAATAATAATAATAATAATAATAATAGTCTTCCAACCTTATTTGAAAAGTCGAATAAGTATTGTTGAAAGATACTCTAGATCTGAGCAAATTAAATGTCTAGCAGAGAGAATACTATCTTAGACAGGAACTTTGGAATCAGGTAAATTGAAGATTTATCAGAAAGAATAACATATTCACCACTTCTACTCGTGGTGAGAAAGAGCAAGCCAAGTCAACAGAGGAGGACGTGATACGAGGCGTAGGGAAGTAACACTTGTCTGTGGCTCCATGTAAGCATGGCTGTGCTGTTCGCGGATGTATTTAAGTTCACTAAATCGTAAATCCTCTTCGCATGGCTGCCATTTACTTCATTGTCGACAAAAGAAAACTTCCTGGAACTTCTGAGTGTTAAATAATTTTCTTTTAATATCTACGAAGTGTTTTGTTATGAACCTTCGAGACACAATCAAAATGTCGTCTCACAGCAATATGATAATGAATAAACGTATAAATGAAAAATAAGCAAATAAACAAATCAATAAATACTACAAAGTAATAACAATATCATGTACTCGCTGGCGGCACGCGGAGATCAAGAAACGTGAGAAGAATCAGCGGGTCTCAGGAAGCAGCCATGTCCCCGTCTGTCGGATACGATCTTGCAACTGGCGAATCCTGTTTGTAAGTCACGGCTCACTCGTCAGAAACTAAGAGCGAGGCATCTAGAGAAACAGCTCTCGAGATAACGCGAACAAATTATATACTTCAAGCCAAGGAAGTTCGGGAAAAAACACCACTCTCTCATGCTTCACGCACTGCTACAGCGATATCAAACCGCAAAACAGGTCCATAGGTCTCGGGAGTTTCGTAACACTGATGCGAAAGATACGCTTTTATTCCCATTTTTTTATTGGCCGTGGTCTTCCCCTGCCCAATATGGATCTGATTTCTTCTCTATGGTACCGATCCTCATTCCCCTGACATGACTTTGCTCCACAAAACGGCTTATCACCACAGTGCAAATTACTCGCTTGGGTTTGGCGCCGGGTGTGTTAAGATAAAAAAGTTCCCAACTTCGACTTCATTTTATACACACATTTAGTTAAACGCCTACACGCAGATAAAACAGAAGGGCAAAAACTACATATTTCCAGTGCAAGGTTTCAACTGCTGTTTCGCACACCAAGATGGTTTTGCTAAATTGTACATTTGAATATATTGAGAAAAACAACAATAAGTGCATCAGTGACACACGCAGTCTAAAATAATACGGATCGGAAAGGAAATATATTCAAGGATATAAAATGACTAAGAGATCTGATCTCAATGACTTTATATGTACTTAAGATTCGAACTCCACATCGTAGGATCAGTCAGGGTGACACTGGTGCTAAGCACGTAGTTAATGCTGATGACTTGGCAACGTCAAGCGGGCATGAGGATTTATAGAAACGGTGGGAGCAGTCAACGCACATAGCCCGCCGCTAGGATTGCTTCCTAATGCGATCAAATCCTGCTTGATAGTCGGGGATTATTTGGTGGAACACGGTAGAGTGGCTAGACTTGCCGCCGTTATTGCTTCCTTCGCCTTTGGGAAGTAGACACGATAAAGAGGCCGGTAAGGAAGATCAAACATTTCCAAAATGACGACGATCAGCGCCCCATGCTTCTCAACGCGGAAATCAAATGCAAGTCTTCATTTAGCAAAGCATAACACATCCTCTCAATTATCTTACAACTTGCATGAAGCAGTGATAACGGTAACGCTCACTGTCGCCTCAGGAATGCCCGGTAACTGTGGTTCACGCCAACAAAAACACAGTGGGTATTTTCAGATGTAAAGAAAAATGCTTACTCAAGAAAATAAACAGGATATTAAAGCACTGAAAGTTCACTATAATCCTAAAGATATTCAGTAAGGTTTATGGGTAAATTTTTGCCAACTATTTACAGTAAAGGCACCAGTAAGTAAAGCAACACATTGGTCGTGAACAGCATTGTAATGATGACAAAGAACCGCCATGAAGCATTGTTAGACATGTTTCAGCATTGAAAAGGAACTTCCGGCGGGTAGGAGTTAATGATAGATAGCCTGAGTGTGATCTGTATCGAGGCACAAAAGCATTGTTCCTGCTGCTCGTATTTCATATGCATTTCGAATATTTGCATGGTCTCTATCATAAAGCTGTTTTATTGATTTTTTCTTTGTTTTCCTCATTGCCTCCGCTTGTCTGTCTGTCACTTCCAATTTGTATTCATCTAAAGACCTCGGCGCAACTAAGTATAAAAGAACAGAGACAGAATTAACCTCAACATTCTCCTCTTGACTGAATTCAAAGCAGGTTTTCATGGAGGAGCCTTGTGCACGTGCTGGTCGGCATATCTAAAACATCTTTGGTGTGCACGCATACTCTCTCTCTCTCTCTCTCTCTCTCTCTCTCTCTCTCTCTCTCTCTCTCTCTCTCTCTCTCTCTCTCTCTCTCTCTCTCTCTCTCTCTCTCTCTCTCTCTCTCTCTATCATAAACACCCAAACATACACTCACTCACCACCCACATACACACCAAGCATCCCACACAAGCTCACAATGCCATCATACAAATATACACGCTGCACACTATACACAATACAACACGCCGCAAAAACAAAACATTCTAATGTCGGAACGGTCACTACAGAAGTTTAAGACAAAGACACGTCTTTCATATTCAAATTCCTTACCGTTTGAAAATGGAATGACCAAAAATATTACAACGCGAAGCCCAAATAGAACCTAGTAACTGACACTATTTCGGAGAACAGCAAATTATCAGATATATTTTACAGTGATGACACACGACAAATCTACCAGGTCAGTACCCCGATGAGACAGCACGCAAGAAAAAATTTAGCAAACGCTCGTCTGTTAAAGATACGAGCAAACCTTGCCATAGTGCAGTACATGAAAAATTGCAAACATGAAAGTAGTTGAAACCAGTGATTTATTGCATACTGAGTGAGTATATTGATGTCAGCCAGTCAGACGAAAGCTGTGTTATTTTGTACCCAGACTGGCTTGACTGGTGTTAAATTATGTTTGATGCATAATGGCAGTAATGTAATTAATGTAGGGCGTGATAATGTTAGTAATGGGGTCACTGGCACTAATTTACGTCATTCATCATAAGGACTGTCCAGGGAGATACCGTTTAGCATTATTTGCCTATTATTGTTATTGATATAGTCACCATCTCTGTAAAATATATCGCCGGGATCTGTGTATGATCACACGGTAACAATCACGACTGCAGTGTGATGATGAATGATGACGATGACAGTGAAAAATGATGATGATGATGATGATGATGATGATGATGATGATGATGATAATGATAATAGCAATGATTATAAAAATGACACTACTAAGACTAGTAATAATAATTATTATAATAATAGTAAAAATGATGAAGATATTAGTACTACTACTACTAATAATAACAATATTATTATTATAATAATAATAATGTTACTACTACTACTACTATAATAATAATAATAATAATAATAATAATAATAATAATACTATTAATAATAATTAATGGTAATAAAAACATTAATAATAATGATGATGATAATAACAACAAATAATAATAACAATGATAATAATCAATATGATAATACATTTATAAATCATGATAGTAATAGTAATAAGAATAATGATGATGTTATTAGAAACAATGATAATGATAATAATAGTCATTATCACCATAATCATCATCGTCGTCATCGCCATCATCTTTGTTATTATTTCATTATTATCATAGGTACTAGTAGTAGTAGTAGTAGTAGTATCTTTGCTACTATCATTATGATTATCATTATTACGATTATTATAATTTTATTATTATTATCATTATTATTACACATTCTTATAATCATTATCACTATATTATTGTTACTGTAATTATTATGACTATTATTATTATTATTATCATTATCATCATCATCATCATCATCATCAATCATCATCATCATCATCATCATCATTATTATTATATTATTATTATCATTACTACTTTACTATTAGCATTCTTAATTTCATTATTATCATTATTATTATTTCATTATTATTATCAATAGCTGTAGTAGTAGTATAAAAACAGTAATGATGAAAATGAAAAAAATTATAGAAACAGAGTCATAATGATAATAATAGAAATAGCAACAGCACTGACAACAGCAGCAGCTTCAGCAACAAAATGATGATATTGATAATAAAATAATTATATTATAAAATTACAGTGTTAATGCAGAATAATCTAATTAATAATAAGTATAATAATAATAATAATAATATAAAATAATAATAATAATAATAATAAAATAATAATATAATAATAATAATAATGATAATAATAAGGCCAGTGTTACGCGTACGGTAGTTGTATCCGATTTCTCGCGGTTAGGCCTACGTCATACATATGCATATACGCATGGAAACGTCATTTCCGGGTAAGAAGTACGAACCTAACCTAACTGAGTGTGGTATCATCTTGTGTCTAGACCGTCGCCACCTTGCTTGTTTCACCACGCATGCGCAGAACACCAATCAGGGGCTTTCCTGCCGTATTCTTAGTCACTTCCTAAGAATAATATAATAATATTGATAATGATCACAGCAAAATAATTTCAATAATGATAATCATTATGATTATCATAATGAAATAACACAGCAACAAACATACTAATAATAATGATAATGTTGGGACATTTCCACTCATTACTAGATCCCCTGATGAATAAGCAGTCTTACAGTTTAATTCTTAATTATTTGGCCTCTGCAACGCGCTAATTAGAAAACATAGGTTAGCAGCGATTGCTGTTGATAACCCAGATAACGTCGTTTGTTTATTAATCATTAAACATTTCCGTTAAAAAATCAAAATCTGATTTATGATCACTAATTCAAACAATTACTTAACTAATATTACACAATACTTAAGCACAATGTTTTTTTACTTCCATTTTTGTCCTTTTCATATATGCATCAATTCAATAACATTATATTTCGTACCAAAAAAATGTTTTACTGACTCGAATGCACAACTGTTGCCCCTCAACATAAACAATAATTCCATAATGTCAAGAAATTGCCACATCCTATAATCTAAGACAGTTCACCTTGAATTCATTTTTTCCACTTGTCACTTAATGTCCCATATATTAAACTACTCACCTATAACGTATTTCCTGTCATCTGATATTTTTTAAGTCTCCTCCAAACCCTTGTTCGGCAATGAAAGCACCGAAAGTCAAATCGAAGACAACATATTTCCCACCATAATTGTCATTTTCTTTCGGAGAACTTGGCGCCTGGTTCCTTTCTGAGTTTTGTTCAAATCAAATTCAGATATTTTGATTTGGCATTTGATGCTTGCACATAATGATGATAAATGGTAATAATAATATATAAAAGATAATAATGATGATAATAAAGATATTTCTTAATAGTGCCAATAATTATGACTTTAATTATAATAATGATTCTAATAAAAAGTTACAATAATGATAATAATAATATCAATAAAATTAAAGATAATAATGATAATAATAGCATTGATGGTTATAATAATAAACAATAATATCATAGCCATGATAATAATAATGATATCATCATCATAACAATATTGATGATGATGAATGATGTTGATGATGAATGATGTGATGATGGTGTGGTGACTGTGATGATGATGATGGTGACGTGATGATGATGGTGATGTAATAATTACTACTACTACTACGAGTAATAATAATAATGATTATAATACTAGTAAAGATTATGATGATAATGATGAATAATAATGTATATAATACAGTAATGATGATAATGATGATAATGTTGGTGATGATGATGATTATAAATACTACTAATAATAACAACAATTAGTAATAATGATAATTCAGCAATATATAATAATAACAATAATAATGAAGAAGGTAACAACCATAATGATGATAATAATAATAAGAATGGCTAATAATAATAATAAATATAATAATAACAGTAAATGATACAGTTGTAATAATAATCATAATGGCGATTAATAGGACGGATGAATATAACCATGATAGTAATAACAATATTATAATAATAGTAATGATAAAATGACAATGACAGTAATAATAACAATAATATAAATTGATAATATCAGCAGAAATAATAGCAATTAGAATGATGATGATAATGATAATAGAAATGATAATAACAAAAATATAATGATAGTAATGGCAATAACAATGGAGCAATT
>NW_020870657.1:246739-251739 GCF_003789085.1 Penaeus vannamei | reverse complement strand
TCCCCAGCCTTATCCCGTCCCTTCCCACCCCCTCCCCAGCCTTATCCCGTCCCCTCCCACCGCCTCCCCAGCCATAACCAGTCCACTCCCTCCCCCTCCCCAGCCTTATCCCGTCCCCTCCCTTCCCCTCCCTCTCCACCCCATCCTTATCCCGTCCCCACCCACCCCTTCCCCAGCCATAACCAGTCCCCTCCCTCCCCCTCCCCAGCCATATCCCGTCCCCTCCCTCTCCACCCCATCCTTACCTCATCCCCTCCTTCCCCTCCCCAGCCTTATCCCGTCCCCTCCCTCTCCACCCCATTCTTACCTCATCCCCTCCTTCCCTCCGCAGCTTCACCCCTTCCCCTCCCTCTCCACCCCATCCTTACCTCATCCCCTCCCCCTCCGCAGCTTCACCCCTTCCCCGCCTTCATCCCCCGAGGCACCTGACGGAAATTCCTACACCAAGGATGCGGTGACGTCATTATCATCAGGTGAATAGTACGTTATATTTGATTTCGTGATACAGAAGGAACGTGAGCGGGAGATGCGGCGAGAGGCGGACCTGATACAGTTCTTCAGTTGAAGGAGAGGAAATGAGAGAAATTGGAGAGCAAGATAATGCAAGATGAGAAGTTTGAAGGACATTTCTATTTTTTCTCCTATCTTCTATATCTTCCCATTCGTCACTTACTCCCTCTCTCCCTGCAATGCATAGGCTACTACTACATACATTTCAGAATCCTTATACAATTTCTTTTGTTTTCAAAACCGCGCTGCAGATATATGAAAACACAAGATTTTTCGCATTCTGCCTGTTCTGTTTTCTCCGTTACGCCATTCTTGAGCAACTTTGCTGCAGCAGACTGAAAGTGTTTCCACCATCTGTCAACCTAATCAAAACCTCTCTACTGTTCATTAAAGTTCTTCGGATACTTCAGCTTTTTGCTTCAGTTCCGTTGCAGTCATCTAGACAGCGACCTTTGCAAAAATCTTATTGCATCATCTTGATCCTGAAAACGAGGTCTGCCAAGTAAATGCTTCAAAGGGAAAACATAAGAGAATAAATAATCCAGAGCTCTTCTAATCAACATGAAACAAGAAGTTAGAAAAAAGGGCGCCAAAATACAGCAGCGGCACCACACACACACACACTTGGATATTCATATCCTATCACAAACACATTAATCGCGACAGAGTTGCAGCTGCCGGTCCGTCAGCTGCTGCCCTTAACAACAAGAGCCGCATGTGTGACCCCCGGGTAAGGTCGCGGCCTGACCTTTCGCCAAGCAGCGCGAGCGTGCGAGCCGTACTCGAAAGCTCGCCGATATGGCCGATAACGCTGGACGTGTGTGGATCGACGGGCCCTCACGTGGCCGGAGCGATGCCACGTTCGGTACTCAGGCATCGCGCGCAGTCTCCCTTTCACTCTTCTTTCACACCATACACTTTATAGCCTCCATAAAGGAAATGGAGAAACCACCTGTTACGGCGCTCTTCGGTCGTCTTTCGCCGAATATTAAGGGTGGTTATCTTCACCGCTGGCACTTGAAACGCGGTGTCGCCCCGAGAGAGATAAGGAAGGTGTGGCAGCGTGAATGATAAGAGGTAGTCCCTAGATAGGCAACAAGTGAGAATCCACCCCCACACCGCACGCCCGTTTTCAATACACGTTGCCATGTACCCCTGCCTTTGTGGGTTAACGTGCATGTGTGTGTGCCGGAAGCATTTACGTGTATTGTTATGTTTTTTATGATATAAAAAAGCATGAATAAGTAGGTTTCTGTATGCCATCCCTGTTATAACAATGTATCATTAGCTTATATACCCCATGTTGCTAACTTCATCTGCAAAAACTCAATCAAAAGGAAGACAAATCATGAGTTGAAATCACGAGCGAGAGTGCAGGCGGGGCGGCGTCTCGCCAGGCCACCACGGGCGTGCGTGAGCGTGGTCGTGCACTCAGTCATGCCTCTACTACTACACTCACGCTCTCTGTGACGTGGCCCACCATTGAGACCCGCGGGTCATGACAGATATAATGATGGCTTTCCCCGTATTGAAAACGATCGGGGCATGGTTATCGCCTGCCACACCAGTCAGCGCGTGGTTGATCATTCCATTAGTGAACCAGCGTCAAAGGGAGGCGTGTAATGATTTGCATAGTCAAATGGCAATAGTTTGCAACTGTTACCTTGTCCTCTTGCTTGTTCTTTGGCAACGCGCATGTGAGAGCCATATCTTACCTTTACTTTTGCCTACATCTTGGCTGGGGGGGTTGGCCGTCATAAATATCAGCGCTGCGTGGCAGTGATGATCTGTCACTCAATGACACTCACGCACACACCCACGATCAGCTAGTGAGCGCCAAGGTATCAGTTCATGAAAACCAATAAGAAGATTTATACTAATTAACGCACTTCTTGACATACATTAGCTTCGTTTCCTAGAGTGATCCGCGGTAAATCATAAGAAATTTATGATCGGTCTCTATTCCCGAAAATTATCGCCCACAGCGTGCGACACTCGATATCCACAAGGCAGAGACATCGACTACAAGCAGGCGTGGCTGAACACACACTAACACAAGTTTAACAGAGTTACCCCCACCCTGGCCACGCTCTCGGGAGTTGCCAATTAGTTTCGTCTTGCGGGGCTTTCTTTCGTCTCTGTGTAACATTAGGAGATGCTCAAAATCTGAAACTGTAGTAAGTCTTCAGTGTCACAGGCGCTTGCCTGTCAGAACTCTCGGCTCGGAAGTTAAAAGAACGGCCTTTTGGTTCGTCTTTCGTACAGATGTTACCGAATTAAGACTGCAGGTATCTTTCGCTATTTTTGGTTTACACTGTACTGATTTGCATGTGTTCAACCAAAATCCTGTGATACTTTAACACGATTATGTTAAAAATTGTCTTTACACATTTTCATTGCCCTCTGTCCGTGACAAAGATCGGTTATTTAGTCAGCAAACTTATCATAATTGCATTTATGATAATCTACTCATTCTCTTCAAAATGCGTTAGCCGTTTGTCATAATACAAAATATAGCATGAATGAGCATCTATACAAGAACTCTACGGGATCTATACTCCGGATTTCACATGCTTTACATATCAAATATCACAAGTTGTACCCTTATACTGTACCTTGAATCCGCAACGTGATGCTGCAGAATAATGCAGTAACTATACATCAAATGTATCAAAGCGTGCCCATCTCTATGCATTTAACTAGGGCGATGAATATCTCTCGGAAGGTACAGTACATGGAATGGTTGAATATTTCCAGCGATGCATACTTAGAAATTATATGTATTCTATGTTCCAATTTACCAATTACATCCTGTAATATTGTAAAGACGAATTCTAAAAATCATCAAGCTTATTTTTTACGACTAGAAATTGCCAATGTTAATTTCTTTTATTTCGTTATCATCATGATCATTATTATTATCATTATTGAAATAATAATTGTTATCATTGTTATTGTTATTCTTATTATCAGTATATTGTTATTATTATTATTGTTATTATCATTATCATTATTGCTGTTGTTATCATTATTATTATTAATATCATCCTTATTACTATCATCATTATTACCATTATCATTATTATCATTGGAGAATGCAACCAGGATGTAAAATTTATAACTGAAAGATCAATAGCAGTTAACCTGAAAACCGAAAGATAAAAGACACGCCTAAACCCCACGGTAGGCCTAGAAAAAATTGCGATCACTTGTAGGCCTATTTCGCTTTAATGCCAACACAGAGCGACCCTTCATTGGCGACCAAATCGGACACAAGTAATCGAGAAAATGGAAAATGTCACGAGAAATGTCGGACCTGGAACTTAAAACGCCGAAAAGGAAATCTTGAAGACTTTCTGCTTGAATAACTTGCCACCCATGAACACCCTTTCGCACCGCTAGTCGCATATGTTTTTACGTTGTCATCTATCAATGTCTGAAGTTGCGATTTGAAAATTTAAACTGATTTCATCATTCATCATAATAGTAAACGGATTGTATATATATATTTACCATGTATGATTAATTTGTATATTGTTATTATGGTATCGAGTTTGTAAGTAATTAAGACATAACTGACCTATCTGTAAAATAAGAAATACCCCTAAAATGTTGTTAAATATTTATACATAAGGTTTATTTAGCATGTTTATTTTTATATTTGAAAGTAAGTTTCCTCTTGCCTCCCTACTGTATAATGCGCATGTACGTAGGTATGCCTCACCTGGTCTTACTCCATCATATAATCGGTTACTTTGCCATACCACTTGTTCGAGTAAATACTGTGAGACTCGCCTCGTGAGTAAAAGTTGCTAATTCGTATAGCACAGCATATCGTAATAACTATAAGTCCATTCCTTTGTATTGTATATGTCTTGTATTTCCAGTATTTTGATATAGGGATATTGATTTGCTGACGCCAGCCGCCACGATAGTCTACCTCTGGTGCCTCGAGGTTAACCGGAGCAGCGCCGAGCTCAAGCAAGCCCGTGACACCTGGGCCGTTTGACGCGCTCGCAGGGACGTGGATATTTGCTTTTGATATTTTGTTTGTACTTTTGTAAACATATATGATTATCGCTATAAGAATCTTTCCATACACCCATTTCAGTGAAAGTGAATAACATTATTAGATGATGCAATTCATTCAGTGACGAAGTGCACCATTTTAAACCAAAGAACCTTTACATTAATAATGTAATTTCCCAAGAATTTACAAACACACCCTACTATTTCGCTGGATTTTGATCTCAAGCTGAGGAATAAATGTACTACGGGTTTGAAACAGAAAAAGAACTACAGGCTTAGCAAAGGAAAAGTCGGATAAAATTCAACAATAGGATATATAAAAAGGAGCCGCAAACTACATATAGTATAATTCAGTACGCACAAGGAGACTAACAATTAGGATGAGAGAAAGAACGACAATATATGAATAGAAGAGAAGGAAAGGTGAGGAAGAAGCGAAGAGGGGCAAAGAACTTTGTGGT
>NW_020870657.1:221739-239239 GCF_003789085.1 Penaeus vannamei | reverse complement strand
CCCAAATGCCAAAAATGCCCCCCCCCCCATCAACCCTCTCCTCGGGCAGTGTCAGAAGGGCACACCTAGTCACAGCAACTTAGGTTGTTAGATTAAGCCAGGTTTTTGTTCAGGGTGTTTTTTGGGGAGTTTGGAAAGTGTGAGTTTATGTAGATTTTGCTAAAAGATTTTAAAATTTTGGCGCGTCTGGTCCGTAGACTTTCAGAATTGGCAGGCATGTCTGTAGAGTTTCATTAGCCGATTTTAAGCATTTTTGTGCAAGTTTTACATATTTTTGTTATCTATTCTTATTCAAACTTGTTTTACCCCACAATTTCCCTGATATACTTCATGCCCTCCCCTCCTATTGGGACTAACAAATCAAGATTGTCAATGGAAATGGTATTCAGATCTCCACAACAAATAATTTGCACAAGTAATAACACCAAGAATTTTTGAAATCAGTGGATTTCCTGCAGATGAATATCAAAATTGTTGCAAAAGCAAACCATTACCCTTTTATCTATATTGAATGGGGAGGGCATGAAAGCTCTCAGGGAAATTGCATGGTAAAATTTGTATATTCTTACAGAATTAGTCACTATATTGTCTAATTTAGGGCTGTGCTCCCTGCAACACCCCCATGGGGGCTGCCATCCCCCAAACCCCCACTCAGTAAAATAAAGAATCTTCCATGTATTGATAGTGGCAGAGAATGTTGGACAGACGGCAATGCCGCTCCCACAAGGTGGATGTATGCTCTCTCCTGCCATTAATACGTAAAGGATTCTTTGTTTTTCTGGGTGAGATTTGGGACTCATGGGGAGTCACAGAGGGTATGTAATTACTGATACTGTGTATATTATTCATATTTTACGCTGGAGTTTTTGTAGTACCGTTCATTCCCTTCCCTGCAATTGGGGCCAAGAATGGGAGTGGGGGTTGTGGGTTTTCGATGTAATAATTTCTACATATTTGAAAAATAGAATGAGAGGAATCCAGTGATACCAAAATCATCATGGTCTGTTAGGCAGAACTATTAGAAAAAAATACCTATGCTTTTAACTGGAAAAGGCATGAAATGTGATACAAGGGGAATATCAGATTAAGTATTAGAATTGATGGCAATGATAATTTACTTAAACCCCTTGCATCTTGTTGCTTCATGGCAGTCACATAGCCCAAAATGTGGACATTAGGTTTATGTGAGTGGCCACTGGTAATTTTACACAATAGTTCCACATAACAGAAGCCCCCCATTAGCGACAATCTTGGCCCCGATAACAGGGGAGGGCAGGAAAGGTACAGGGAAAATTGCAGGGTAAAATATGACTAATATACACAGAATCAGTCCTCCATGTATTCAGAGCAGGAGAGAGCTCAATCTGGGAGCACCCGATGCCAAGTCTGTCTGACACTCTCTCTTGCTGTGGATACATAGAGGATTCTCTGTTTTCCTGGGTTGGGGTTAGGGGGAGGCAGCCCCAATATGAGGGGTTGCAAGGGGCATAACCACCTGCATTAGACCACATAATTACTGATTATGTGAATATTATTCATATTTTACCTTGCAGTTTCCCTGGTAACTTTCATGCTCTCCCCTGCTATTGGGCCAAAAATTTAGGGTTTTAGGGGATACTAGAGAGTTAGAGGAGTCCATTGATATCAAGATCTCTGCAATCTGTTATGTGGAACTATTGTAGAATTACTGCCACTCTGACAGTTCCGCAGATTGTAAGTTGGACGCACTTGAACACTTGTTATTTTCTCTTTTTATATGTTATTTATTTATTTATGTATTTTTATTATTATTATTATTTTTTTTTTTTGCCATTTTCCAATATGCATATTTGTCATTTGATTTGCTTTATCCAGATGGTAATAGACTGTTTCTGTGCACAGACTCCATATCATCCCTCTAGGTAGTCCATAACAATGAGTAACATTTTGTTATTTGTGTCATTTTTTAATTTTTTTTCTTAATATTTCATTTTCTGTATACAACTTGCACTACCTGTCATCAATAGGATGCTGAGCATGGAAATAGCGTCCTTTCTGGAGCCGGCACTCTTCTAGTCATGGCTAATGAATAATACATTCCATACTTATTTATCAATGGAAATAATGCTAAAGCCCCTTTCTATTTGCTAAATGTGTGTAATCAACCTTATGAGGTTTGTGTACTAGTGGTGAGTCTTACCGTCACCCCATCCTTTAGCCAAAATGCTTACAATAGCACAATCACATCACCCTGGCCCACAGTCAGATTTTCACTTGGGGGCATGTTCAAGCAAAATTTTTTTTTGATACAATGATAACATCATCTGGATAGTATGGTGCTAATATGCAGGTCATTTTTAAACCAGTCCACATCAATCAAATTTGGTATTAATAAACTCTTGGTGGTATCTTCATATCAAATACATCAGAAATATTTAATCAAACAGCAGAATATGGTAAATATTCAGAATACTTTTGCATGACCAATCCATAGATACCATCATGACGATACTGATATCTATGGATTCCTCAAACCCTCTATTACTCAAATATGTAGGATATTTGCTGTGGACACTCCTATCACAATCACTGCATTCTTGGCCAAGATTGCAGGAGAGGGTAAATATGAATAATGTACACAGAATTAGTCATACATTGTCGAATGCAGGGAACTGTGCTCCCTGTGACCCTCCTCCTTAGGGGCTACTGTCTTTGTTATTTCATTATGACAGCAATAACAGTGATAGTAATGATGATTCAGAACTTGGTTAATCTTTATGGTATGGATGCACAAAGCTAGGCAAATTGAAGATGACATGTTGATTATAGAGGACTGAAACTTGCAGTTGTCGATTAAGAAATAATCTGTAGACATGAATCGTAACACCATAAATAAAGAAAAACTTCGTAGAAAAGCCCCACTCACAGACTAACTTGGTGCTCCCGAGTTTTAGCTCTATTTAGACGTGCATACCGAGGTGAAGACAATGTTTCCAGGGGGGTTAGGGGCAGAGCCCCCTATCAACCCCTCCCTCTGGTAGTCACCCAGTCATGACAACTTAGAATGTTGAATAGATTTTGTGAAGTGGATGTAGAGACCCTGGCAAGTGTATCCATACTGTAAAGAATTAACCAGATCTTTGCAGCCTCTGCGCTATGAGCCATCACAAAACTCACAAAACATGTTCTGGAAAAATAGGACACACACACACACACACACACACGCACACGCACGCACGCACGCACGCACACGCACACGCACACGCACACGCACACACACACACACACACACACACACACACACACACACACAACACACACACACACACACACACACACACACACACGCACACACACACACAAATATGTATATATACACATGCACATAGACACATGCACACACAAACCTACATGTATATGTAGATATATGCTTGTAAAGATATGTAATATAGATATGTACATGTATGTATGTCATACATGTACATAGCAGCAAATAACATACTAATCAGAACATTTTATGAAAACTTTCATTTTTTTGTTTTGTTCTCAGAATGGGGAGCTTTCATTCAATATGATTTTTGCCGAGCGAGCACATTCAGCATGTATACGACAGTTGTGTGATCAGGCAAATACCTTGCCTCTGGTGGAGCGGATGAAATGATAAAATTATACGACCTGTACAAAAGCAAAGACCTTTGCTGGCTAGAAAAACATGAAGGTAGGTAGTATATTTTTGTGCATTTTGTTTTCGATAGTAGAATAGGATACAAATATAAGTATCTGAAATAGGATGTAGGGAAAATGCAGTATTTCTCAGTTGCAACAACCAGATTTCTGCTTCCAGTAGATTGATATTTTGCAATTTGATCAAAAGGAAAATCTCTTACAACGGAAAAGAAAAGAAAAGAAAAAATAGTTTCCGTATCTACAATATTTTTCAAGTTGGAAAACTAGAGAACTTATATTCTTTTGTGGTGTTCTTACCTGAAGAAAAGTCAGGAGTTTTGACAGAAAGTTTCATTGGTATATGTTGTAGTCATTCAAAAGATGGTCTAAATTTCTCATACTGATGAAAGTAACTAATGTGGTTTACTTTAAATATCAAAAATAAGAATATAAGACAAAATTTGTTTGTTTGTGTGGAATTTATATTAATATATCTGGAGAATTCCCATTTTCCAGTTGGATATAAACATTCCAACTGCGTTGGCACATCCTGCATAAAAAAAGACAGAAAAAGACATCTTTGTCCTTGTCTTCGTGTAAACTTTTTTTCAATTCTTAACCAGATCATGCTGTTAAGGAATTTCATTTTGGGTACAATTGTGTTAGGTGGTGGATACATAAAAAGCAGATCAGAACTTTGCTTTGACAGTATGATTGGAAATTCCAGGATTTTCCCCTATGATTTCACTGCTGTGGATGTGCTGCATTTCCTTATAAGATGAAATTTAGAAATATTGTACATATTGTAATGAAATATTGTAATCTTTATATACAATTTATAATACAAAATGGCTCAGACTTGTAAGACAATTTCAAGGAAGGAGAAAATAGAAGTCAAAGCAGGGAGAGTAAAGTGTTTTGCATTAGTTAAGTGAGTCATTGTTTGTGCATCTATCTTTTTGAGAATGGAACTTTCTGTGGCACTGGCACCGTGTCTTGAATAGGGAGTTGGCAGTCTCTAAAGGAGGTTTATTTTTTTCTTTGCTCATTTATTTCTTTTCTTTTTTCCTTTAGTTTTTGTTTTTATTTTTATTTGTTTATTTTCACTATTATTTATTTATTTTAGACTGTTATGGTGATAATAGAGGCTGTTGTTTCAAATATGTTTATTGCTGATGATGGAGATCATAGTTTAGGGCTGCATTTTTATTGGAAATATTCCAATTAAATTAGACTATCATATATATTTTTTCTTTTGTTAGAATTTCATAACTCATTTTCAGTTTCAATTAATTTTGATATCAGTTTCAAGTTTCATGATGGATCATACATGACATAGGAATAGATATAGGTAAGCATGAATAGATAATCACAGTAAATAGTTAAATAGACCAAAAATCAACCTGAAATCTTTCATCTGTTTTTTCAGGAACAGTCACGAGCTTGGCCTTCCACAAGACTAACTATCTTTTCTCAGGAAGTGAGGATGGGAAAATTTGCATCTATAAGACAGCTGGTTTCAAGGTGAGTTGCTTTGGTAAATTTTTCAACCTTCCTTTTAATAGTGTCATTAGTGTTTATTTCCTTTTTTTCATATTAAAAAGAGAACTGATGTTTACATATAATTATGTAAAGCATTTAGGTTACATCTAGCTTTCTGTACTTGTTGGATTTATTTTCTTTCTTTTGTTTTATTCAGTTGAAAATATACTGTACTTGTTTCACTCTCTGTGATAGCATTTTTACTTACAGGTTCCCTGCTTGTTCTGCTGTTTAAGACTGCAGTATTTTGTTGTAAAATGATGCATATATTTACAGCATAGTTCTATAAACCCTTTATTAAAAACTTAAAAAATTGTATCATATCATGTAATAACAAAAGATAGTATATCTGGAAGAGGATATTGAGTATAATGTCAGTATAATTAGAATTTGAGTGTGTGATCTTACATTACTTTCATTTGTATAAAACTCATACCCACACTTGATCCCTTTTTGTTAATGCAGGTCACTGGTTTGTTTCAGATGCTTCTGAGCTTCCATCTTTCTATATCTCTTGTTTGAAATATGTATTTGTTTATTTTTTTCCTGACAGGTTTTTGTGAATAGATAAGAAAGGATAATGCTCTAAGTATTTTCTTGTTATTAAATGTAATAGTTTAATAAATTATTTGTTTACATTTTCAGTGTGAAAAAACATTGTTTGCACACCCTGGAGGTGTAACGTGCATCTCTGTCCATCCCACTGGTAAACTAGCACTTTCTGTTGGTAATGACAAGAAACTTTGCACATGGAACCTTATTAAAGGAAGAAGAGCATATGTAACGCATGTTGGAGTTGGTATGTATCATGAAGTTTTATTTTGTAGCTATATATTTCCCTTATTACTCTTATATTTCCTTGAAAATAGATTTATTGTTATTGATATATTATAGGATTTGGTATGTGATTCAGAAGTTATCTCATGTATACATCATTATTGCAAATAAGTGACATGTTTATTTGATTTTTAACATCTATAATTTGCACTCAAATTACTGATTGACAGAGAATCCAGATAAACATTGTTGTGGAAACACTTGTATATTTGTTTGTGAATTTTTATATATTTTTAAAAATTAGAATGTATATCTCATGCACATTTTCTTGATCCCATAGTTTCAGACATTGTACTCTGGAATCCAACTGGGGTGAACTTCCTTGTGGTAAAGGGTAGCTGTATTGATATTTATGAAGTTTCTAGTGGCAAAGTCAAGCAGTCTGTTGACTTTAGGGAAAGAATTCAAGCGCTAGTCTTTATCACAGTGAGTATATTGGCAAAAATTTTGTTATTCATGTATTGTAACTTTGTTTCCTTGAACAGTTTGAGAGAATAATAGAAAAATATGTAACTTCTAATTAAACTACAATGTTAATGAACACTTAGTTTACCTGCTTTGATCATAATAACTTTGTATCTCAATTGCAGGAAGACATTGTTGCAGTTGGTGGTGAAGGAAAGAATATTTGTTTGTATGATATTACAAACCAAATAGAAATTGTTCAATGGCCAGCCCACAGTATGAGAATCAAAAGTCTTAAAAAGATTGCCAGAACTGCAGTAGAAGAAGTATGGCTTGTCTCAGCATCCACAGATGGCTTCATAAAAGTGTGGAAACTTGAGGTAACATTACTGTGTATGGTGACAACAAATGTTATGATTATGACAATAGTGGTTTCATTAATTATGTATTTATCATCATCATACTATTGCTGCTATTGTTATTGTTGTTTTGTTATCATCAATATTATCAATAGTAATAGTAGTAGTATGATTATGATTATTATTATTGCATGACTTGTATTTATGGTATTTGCAGTATTTGAATTGTTATTGCTGTTATTCTCATTTTGGCATTAATGATGATAATATCATTATTACCAAAATTACAATTTTATCACTAGTGTATGTTAATGGTGCTGTTGTTGTAATTGTCATGTATTTGCATATTTTTACCTTTCATTCCTTACTAATTGATGTGATTTTTACAGCTGCTGTCACTTCAGAAGAAACCCAGACTTATAGGGAAAGTCGATATCTCATGTCGTATTACCTGCATGGATATTCGTATAAGTCGTCAGAAAGTGACTATCAAGAAGGAAGAGGAAGAGAAAGAGGAAGCTAAAGATGCTAATGATGGAGTAGAAGAGGGAGATGATGTCAAAGAATCACTTGATGAAGATGAGGAGGAGGACGAGGAGGAGAGATAGAAAAATCAGTTGATGAGGATGAGGATGACGACCTGGATGATGAAGACATTGAAGATGAAGAGGATAAAGAAGAGTTAGAAGGTGAAGTAGAAGGTTTGGAAAAGTTGGAAGATGATTCAGACAGCCAAGAAAGCTACTTAGAAGAAGATGATTTAGAAGATGAAGATTTTGGAGATATGGAAGATGTCAAAAAGGAGGAGAGTGATGTAAAGGATGTAGAAAGTTCAGAAGAAGAGGCAGAAGATATTATTATTGGAAAGAAGGGGAATTCTGCTAATGGAAAGGAAAAAACTACAGTCAAACAGAAAGGAAAGAATGGCAATATCCAAGGGAAAAAAGCACAAAAGAGGAAAAAGAAAGGTAAAGGAAAACCACAGCCCAATAAGACCAATATACCTGGTCAGAAAGCAAAGAAAATGAAAATGAAATAGCAGTGTTTTTTTTTTTAAATATATGTGAAATGTACAAATTGCCTTTTATTTGTCCAGCTATTTTCTATTAATTGTTTCTAATACATAAACAGTAAAATAATGTATGTTCTCAAAGACAAAGTAAAGGTAAATTAATTGAAAGTATATTGAAGTCTAAATTATTGTAGAGAAAAAGTAGTTTTGTATATCAATATACAAATTGTAGTCGCAAAGAAAAAGTAAAGACAGGCAGAGGATAGTGGGAAAGATTCTTTGGTGTTCTATATTTGTATGATTATGAAAATCTGAAGAATATAAAAAAAAAATGTTTTTAGTACAGTACTTAGAAGTTTGCTACCATAATTTTATCCTGGTAACAAAGTATAAGGTGATAGTACCATAGCATGACTGTAATAATATTTGTTATATTACATTAAAAAATGTTGTTGAATCTTTTTTATTATGTAAACTTGTTTTCTCTGTTAGAAAATATTTTGTGAAGGAAATGTTGTTAAAATTGTTCCTTCTGCCATTTAAACAGTAGAGTTTATGTGTATGGCATGTATGACCCAGTGTCCTGGAGTTGTTTATGGAATAATGACAACTACTTAAGGCTCGTATGACATTTTGACGGGCATGTTTCAAGTAAAACTTAGGCTGATGATACTGGGGATGGCATATTCATACATGCCATGTCCACTGCGAGTGTAGTTTTTTAATTGTTGTAACACATAATTTGCTTCACAAGAACTTAGTCACTAAGGAGTTAGTTACTAGTACTACCTTTCTTGATTGTTTAACCTTTTCCATGACTTTTTAAATATCCTAATGGTCTCCCTTTTGTTGCCCAGTACCCCTTCTACTGTATGTTTTTTTCCATAACACATGTTGCCTAAAAGGTGGACTTTATGGACCCAGTACTTAACCCATCAGCGACGGGTAAAAATTTTGGCAAGTTTACGTATGCACGGGCTTGTTGGCGCGCACTGGCAGTTTCCCGTTTGCGCCCAGCTCGATCGGTAGTTTGCGAGCAACATATAGCACCTAAAAGCTTTTATTTTGCTAAAATTTATAAGAATATTAAAATTTTGAAGGTTTACCTTCACTTTAGGTGCCATTGCCTAAAATCTTTACCATATAAATGAAGCCGCTAATACTGGAGAAAAACAACCTCCGTCCGACGAGCCAGTAGCGCGGGAATGGGCATGACATGATGCCCCCGGCATTTGGTCCACAATAGCCATGGCATGTACGTATGTGACACCCGGCGCCAATGGGTTAAACTAGAAATTATCAAAATAACTCCACCTTGATTTCAGGGATAGCTAAATGAATAGGGAACAGGTTGAGAAAATGCCAGATAGTGCTAGTTACAGATTTGATATTCTTAATTTTCAAATGTAATTTGTAAAATTTTAAATTACATTTTCCCTTTTTATTATTTTGAACTCCAATTCTGTATAACTTAGTTCAGTTACTTTTCAAACATAGGACAAATGTATTTTATAAGAAAATAATATTGTTATTTTTATATTCACAGCAATAAAGACAGAATTTTATGCATTGGTTCTCCCTTAATAACTGGCCCATATTTAGTTCACTGCAACAACTCTACCATCATAACTAGTCTGATTCCTTAGAATAGTGAAATTACTTTGTGTAGTTAAAGTCCTGGCATGTAGACGAAAAGCTGATTCCTTTTTTTAATATTATTTTTCAAAACTGTCATTATTTTTATTAGATATATATTTTTTTAAACTTAAGAGCAAGAAATATAAACTAATGGGAATGTTGAAAGTATGTTACCATAAGTAATAGGCAAGGATGTCTTTTTTTTTCTTCTTTTCTTTCCATTCTTTCCCTTGAGATTGATCATTAGTATTGCATTTATTTACCTACTGGTTAACTGGCCAACTTATTAGTTGCTGGTTACCAGGATTCCATCAAAAGTTACCGGGGGAGTGTAATGGAAATTTATGGCTGAGCTGCCTATAGCCCAGAGAGCATTTGATTAGATTTTCTGAAGATCTGGGATTGATGGATACGTACTAGTGAAGAATGCATGTCTTTGTAGATGAGGGTAAGTTAAGAGCAATTTTGTTATAAAGATAAAGTAGAATGTGAGGTTTATGAATGTTGATGTTAGTACATTCAGTACTCTAGGTAGATTTATCTAATTTTTATGAACTGAAGGTGGGGGTTTGCATTCACTCGGTGCCTTTTAGATCTCCAAGAAGATTCATTTTCAGCCCTTACAACTGGTAAGACTATACAGCAATTAAAGTCTGAACAACAGATTTTTGCCTCCCATTCCAATGTCTCTCATCTTTCAGAGTTCTTGTCCCTGCTTCTCAAGACCACTTTTCACATTAAACTGCTATAAATGGTTGAGAAAAATATCAAAAGAAATATAGAAATACAGCATGTAAAACAAAAAGGACAGGAATATTCAGTCTACGGACTGAACAACTTTCCTAGAGCTATAATATCCAAGTATATAATAATTTCTGCTCAAGCATTTATAAATGCAATAGTCAAGTACAGAGGTACCATGTACTATAATTTCACTATTTGTTTGCAATGATAAAATATGCTGAAAACACAGGGGTTAAAACACTGAATAAAAAGTATATTTATTGCCTACTGACTAGAACCCTAGGATTTCTTTTTCCTAGGGGAAAATTTCCCCAAAATGTCTTCTCTCCGGAATGCACAGTAATCTATTGTACTACTCTGTAATGTCCTGATATGTAAACAGTGGACTCCTAGTTCAAAATAATTTATGTGAACAGATCTTGGCAAGAACTGAAACAATCTCTGTGATTAAATATTGAAGCTGAAATTACAACATACTCCTTTACACAGGCCTCTTCTAATGTTAAAAAACAAACAAACATATAACACTAAATACAATGTCTTGACTATTTCTATATAAAAGAAATATTGTTAAATGGGTTATCACACTGGGATAAATCACATGGGCTTCCGCTGTAGTTTATACAACAAATACTGATGATGTTGCCTGGCTCACTGCTCTTGCAGTAGTTCTCTCATTAGCATAGAAGGGGAGCCACAGAGCTGGCAAGCAGAGAAAAGGCTTGAAATTTATTTAGAATTAGACAAAGAACTGGTTCTATGAGAAACTTAACTGGAGCTTTTTCAGTTATTTGTCAATATTTTCCAATTTAACATGCTCTACCTTGTTATATTTTATTATATATATATATATATATATATATATATAATATTATATATATATATATATATATATTTAGATATATATACATATATATTATTATATGTATAAAAATACAAAAATCAATGTAACATTCTGAGAATATTCAGGTTCAAGAGCTTTAATCTTCCCCCATAAACAGTAATTATTACAAATTGTAAAACAATTTACACATCATTTCTGTAATTGTAGGAAATGGCTTTATCTCTGTGTGATAACACCTTGATATTTTCAATAAAATCTAACATCCTGCTAGGTTGGCCATCATCAGTTTAAAGAGAAAAAACTAAAAAATAACATAACTGTGAATTACAATATGTAATTTCATACAAACAAGAAATGGTAGTTGTGAGTAATACAAAACTGAAAACTAAATATTAGTTTCCAGTATTATTACCACATAATAAATTAATAAATTAACCCTTTTAGATAACTTTAGCTGACCAACCATGCTACAGTTGCACTACATATTCCCAAATGTGACTCTACTAATTTTTAGTCATTAACTTGACTAATTATATATCTGAAGATATAACACACATCTCCATTATAGCAAAGGTCAAGATTAAGAATCAAACAATTTTTTTTAAGATACAATATCAACAAATATAATGATTAAATATCTCAAGGCATGAATAACCATTAATGTAATACAACACCATAATTCTCTTCTTCAGAAACATCATAATGTAATATTAAAAGACAACAAAAATTTTAAAAACATTATTTGGCCACTAAGCAAACACATGTAGTTCTCGATTTACGGTAGTTCCATTTCTAAATCTGTACTGTAAAATCAAATAACAATGACAATTACTTCATAGAAGCTGTTTAAATTATTATACACAATAATTAAAGAGAGATGCACTGAGCTCACTTATGTGTTAAAGAAAAGCTTGGTGAGTGAAAGTGCACTAGTTCTGATCTTCAGTCCATATAGTCAGCATTTTCCCATCTTTTCAATCACTGTGCTATTAAGAATAACAAGATGAAGCATGGATTGTTAGCTATGTTGAGTGCTTGGGCAAATTCAATAATTTAACATCGTTTTGTAGTTTGCTTTATATTTTTCTCTTAGTTTTCATAAATACTTAATGTCCTTCTGACAGCCACTTTTGAGGTGGATATTTCATAAGAGAAGCCCAAATGTCAAGAGGGGTGGGCAATGGCCAAAATAAGTGTTGCATGGGCGGAACTAGTGGGGAGGGAAGGCACAAGACGTGTTCCATGTCCTGAGAAATGCTCACTGACGCACAAAACCTTAGCTAAAAAATAATGTTATTTTGAATAATTTACATGGTAAAGAAAGAGAAGAAAAAAACTGGAGCCATAAAAAAAATCATGCTAGAGCAATATACACCAAATGGGCACTGTAAACCGAGGATTACCTGTATTAACTTCATACCATAAGTTTAGACTGGTATATCAGTTAAGAGTCTTAATTGTAATGTTTATGGTTCCTTATTCATATTCAAAATCCATTGACAATTAATTTTTTGATTAAGGAAAACCATTAACTTCTCAATTAACATTCAATATCTAAATCACACAGAAAAAATAAAATAAAATAAAATAAAATAATAATAATAAAAAATCATAAATATAATAAATATATTTCCTCACTGAGATGTCCTTTTCACACAATTCGAACTTGGTGCTTCAGTCCCCCTTTGATGGCAACTTTTGGGAACTGTGAATTCCACTGATGTATGTATGTAACATGAATTTGTTCACAAAAACTGACATCAAGTAATTCCAAATGTTGGCAGCTCTGCAGTAATCTGGAAAACGTATATAATATAGTGGCCTTGTACAAGGTTTTTCATAAAAATTACTTACTTTATCATATATTCACTTCACTTTTATTAGTGACGATTTCAGGTGAAATAAAGAACATCACACTATATTTCAAAAAATATTCATTGTGGTTTCTTACCTGTGCACAGCTTCTGGAGTAACATTTCTTGTGCCCATGATGTCAAGCTGTGTGAGTCCATGAGAGTGTGTCATCAAGTGATGTAGGTCATGGTCTGTTAGTGTTCTCAATGCAGTAAGATAAATTCGCTTCAGTCCTCGACATCCTCGTACTAACTCACCCAGACCCTCAGTTATAACTCCTGACAACCTGTACATGATAAAAACTTTTTAAATCAAGTTACAATGAATTTTATTTCATGTAAAAGTCAATCATGAGCTTGTTTTGTCATTAAAAATATCTAGGGAAAATTAGTGTACACATTAGCCTTGAGAATACCTGATGAATGTCTTCTCTTCATTGTTAATTATGCATGATGTTTTCACATTTCTATCTTTCATTATTCTCAATCACAATTACTGAATATATCTACACATCCACTTGTTTGTATACATTTTTCTCATCAGGCGAGAAATGAAAGTCACAACAAGATCTCTTGCCCACTTACGCCCAACCCAAGTCAAGATCTTGGAGTGTTGGAATGCAAGCCAAAGCACGAAGACCTCTGGCTGTGAGACCGTGAGTCTTCCATGCACCAAGTGATATCAGGTCACGGCTAAAGGTAGCCAGTGTCAGCGCAACCTCATCCATATCAAGCTGAGTGCAATTATCTGATGGAAGATGATGAAACTATTTGACTATATATTCACTACTCTCAATCACAGATGTATTTATGTCTTTTCAAGCTATAATTCCATTTAATAAAAATGCAATTTACCCAATATAATTTTCTGTCCAAATTAAAAGAAATATTCATTTACTCAGACTAAGATGGCGAAGTTGACCAGCATGTTGTAGTAACAGTTGCAGTGTATGGAATCGATGCGTGTTCGAGACAAATCTAATCGACTTAAACATCTTGCTTTCTTCAGTTCCCCAAAACCAAGATGATCGACTTTGAAGCAGTTGGCCATGCTCAATTCTAGAAAAATAAATACCATAATTAGGTGATCAAGTTTACATTCAGTATTTCATAAAACTACTTAGTTAGATTTATTATACTATCATCTGGGGTGAGTGACCTTACTGAAGGTTCATACTGATGATATTGAATGTAATCTAATAAAACACAACCTGGCAATTTTATTTAATTTTTTGAAACTGTGATATTGGGTTAAGGTGCTTTAATTGCACTCCCAACCACACATGGCAATGGATATTTACCACCTAACATGTGGGCTCAATACTTCCCAAAAGAATATATGTCTCCTGGTGTGAACTAGGTAATATAACACTTATAATGAGTTGTGAAAATAAGAAGTAATAATATGATACATATTAAAACTAACCTTCCAGATTGAGACAGACATTAGCAATCATATAGAGGCAATAATTATCAATGAAGTGACAGTTATTGAGACGCAATATGGTGAGCTGTCTTCCACACGTGTGGATGAATTCCATAAATGTTTCAGTGTCAAGAGCATTGTAGGGACCACACCATGAAAGGTCAAGAGACTGTAGAAGCAAGCATCTGGATGAAAGACATTCTAGGGTGGCATTGCTCACCAACCACCAACAGTTCTGAAAGAGAATAAGTAGCTAGATCTAATAATGCATATCATTGTTGTTCCAAATAATCATCACAGCACTATTATTTGTCAAATAATTCACTACAAGTATAAAGAGCACCTAAAGTAATACCTTGAGATTCAGTCTAATATATAAGAAGGGATCTGAAGTGTACTTCTGAAGCAGTTTGCAGGTGTGGGCCAAGCGACATAGGCTTCTTATATCCAGTTCTTTCAAAATGTGAATAATGAGTTCCTCCTGTAGGAAAACAGATATTCTTTGTGATACACTAGAAATAAAAATAATATTCTTCTATAGGTAGCTCAATAATTGAAATGTGTCCAAACACGTCTGGTAAAACACTAATCATGGGTAGTGCAAATCCAATATATTGTACATCTGCACATGGAATAACATGCATTTTAGTCATTCTAAAACCTTAAACACAGTAACTTACAGGCAACATGTCAAAGTAACCTCCACTTGTACCCTCATCCACTAAGTCCTGTAATTTGCTCTCACTTATTTCATCATTAATTACTTCTTTTGTGCTGGACTCAGTCTCACATTCATCCATGAATTCTGCTTCTCTTCTCTCAGAGGTTCTACATCCTTGCTCTCACTGTCCTCTGTCACCATCCTCAACAATTTTCTTCGGACAAAAGGAACTGCACACCGGAAAGGATTTTCTTCTTCACTCCTGTTAAAGCACAAATTGTTACAATCTACCTCTAATGCTATCTCATGGATCCCTTAAATAAGTGAGTTATCAAAAAAATAAACACACAATATGCATCTTGCCCATGCAGGTATGTATGCATGTATGTATGCATGTATGTATGTACGTATATATATATGTACATACGTGTGTATATCAATTATAATATATATATAATATATATATATACATATTTATATATTTATATATTTTTTTTCTTTTTTTTATTATCATTACCATTTTTAAAAATCTGAGTAACAATTCACGAACATACTGTATAAAAAACAACATTAACTTACGCTATGTTGTGTAGACCTAGTTTCATGATCTGTGATGTAATGGTTTCTTGAAAGGTCAAATGCTGTTTACTTGATGTGTGTGTAGAGCCCACTAAGAGGATGGCATCAAGTGCAGAATAGTAATTGTGGCAACGTTGATCAATTCTATTCTCAGCAGACTGTAAGAGAAAGTTTCATTTTCATACTCCATTACCCTTTCTTCACTCTACAACTGAAGCAACAAACAAGTGACTCATCTTGTTAATAACTAAAATATTGACTGTAATACCTAAATAAGGACTGCAAGACCTCTTATATCCAAAATATCTTTATTTCCTCCCTCCTCTCTTTAACATGACCATTACTTCCTGATCAACATAAAATATAAGGAGAAAGAAAGAAAGAAAAAACTGTTACACTCACTTCACAGGTTTATCAGCTTGTATAACTGGTGGGGAGAAAATGCGTGCAACTTGACGTAAGCCAAGCTGTGCCTCTCCGACCACAAGAGCACCCAACCTTGCCCTTCTAAGGAACCCCATACTCGTACCACACTACCAGGATTGTAGGTTTCATAGAAATCAATCCTGATAGGATACACAGCAATTTCATATCTCACATCTGTGGGAAGTATGTGAATGGATTAATCATATGTATTTCAAAGAAAATCATATACCTTATTCCTAACTTACATATTAAAATGGGATAAAAACGTGATGTTAATCAGCATGAGCACTAACTGTCATTATCATCAATAATAATAATAGCAATAATAACAATAACTACAGGTAAATAACAATGATATATGTGATAATCTCTAATAATATTGATATTCAGGTAAATAATAATAATCATCAAAATTATTATAGTTATGATTATAATTATTATTTTCTTTATCAAGAATAACAATCATATTGTTCACCAACTTGAACAAAATTAGCCTAACAGTAAAATTATCAAAACACTATATCAAAAGGCGAGACAAGAAAGGCAATTAATAGATATTATGCATCATCTTTTCATTCATGAATCGAGACAGAGGATAGATGTTACAGGAAATGGAAGTGTGAGACTGGCAGACAACTATATAAATCAAAGCCAAGGAATTCATTGATGCTAAAGTATTATGGTTTGTTATTGAATGTTTACCAAAACCATAGCTTGTCTGCCTCTTTAATGGATGTAAACCATGCCATGAGGCTTTGCTGTTTTCATCATTCATCATGTGGCAAGCAAGTCAGTGGGATATGAAGGACAAAAGTTAATGGAAGTACTCCAAGATTCTGAACACAAGAAAGAACTTCTGTAGCATTTCAGTCATTTGACTCCTGGTTCCATATCTGGAGTAAAATTATCAGCAGTTCATAAGTAAAATTAAAGAAACAAGCAAAATAAAAGTCTTCACATTGTTTGTAAAAACTAACTTGAAGTCCTCTCAAAGAAAAAATAACCAGAGCTAAATATATAGTCGCTTGGATTTTGTGCAGTTTCCCGCAAGGATTTGGTGAGACCAGGGTTCATCAGTGAGCACAGCTCCCTGCCTGTGTGATTATCTGACTCATGGCCTGGATGGTCTGGGATTCTTTGCCATAATGCAATAGGATGCCATCCATAATAATTGCAATCATAATCATAATCATTTTCATAATTATAATAATAATAATGAGTAATGATAATAATAGCAATAATAAAAAAGTGATAATGGTAACAATGAAAATAATAATAATAACAATTATAATATTAATAAGAATAATAACTACATCAACAATAATAAAAAGCAAAATAATAATGATAATGATAATGGTAACAATGCAAACATTATTAAAGGAAGATACTGACTGAATACAGAACAAATTCCAGAAAAAAATATAATATAACAAGTGTCTACAAACACATTCCCTGGTCTTGTTTGGAGTCACATGTCCTCTGAAACGTGGACGTCATTGCACTGCACATATAAGGATTCAGATTAGACA
>NW_020870657.1:205388-210388 GCF_003789085.1 Penaeus vannamei | reverse complement strand
AAAAGTTAGTCTGAATTGATAATCCTATGTTGTAGTTTGTAAAAAAAATGATTAATAATCATGTGTAAGCTATGTCCATGCTAATTGTAGAATAGTAAAGTGAATAGTGAAGCCTGTTTTTTTTTTTTTTCTTTCTTTTCTTTTCTTTTCTTCTCTTTCTTTATTTCTTCTTCTTCTTCTTTTCTTTTTTTGCAGGTTAGTAATTTTTGTTGGTGCTTATTAGAAGTAATTTAAACACCATTCCCCAAACTAGAAAAATAGTTGAAGAACCGCTTCTTTAAAGAATAGTTAGTATTTTGAGACCACATTTGTTAGTGAGAGATGTAATTTTGATAAGGGGTGTATAGTGCAAATTTTAGATAAGAGTATGAAACATTGGAGATAGACTATATGCCATTTTTCTGATCCTTTTTTATATGAGAAAGTAATCAAAACCCAGAGCTTGCCTTTGAATTCATCTGTGCACAAAGTTTTCCTATGTTTTAAATATACCTGTATAATATGTATATCATCTGGAGTATTTGTTAATATGGAATTAATTTCTGGATTTCCTTATTGTTGTAGTCGTAATTGTAATTATGTAGGTAGGTGAGAGTAGCATCCTGTACTGATTTTAATTATATATTCTAATATTATTTTTTCTTTTACAGAAATATATGACTTTTCAAGAGTGAAAATTACCAATGCCTCCTTTGAAAGCTGTGGAACGGTTGGAGAAATTATGTAGCTGGACTCTTGCAAATCATCTGTTTGGTGTCTTTTGTTCATGGTATAATATAGAAAATAGCAAAAGTATTTCCAAAAGGAAAAGTCATAGACATATCAATGAGAAATTAGCTCTTTGTAACCATGGAAGTGCAAAAGTCAAGATTGAAGAATTACAAGATTTGTTAAATAATTGCATTGAAGAGAAAAATTCCAGCATCATAAATGAGGATTGGTACTTAAAGCATTTAGTTTGCAGTACTTCATACAGTGATGATCCAAGTAATGAACCTGAAAGTGGTACACTGTCTCCAGTCCAGCAGGAGTATCAAACTGTAAATGTCATTACTCAGTGGTTAGCCAAAGAGGTTCAGGAGTTCTTGTCATGCTACCTTGCCCCAAGATTTCATGAGAAAGTCCTGGCTTCTGTGTTAAATGTTGTTGCTTCCAAGATTGAAATACCAAGACCAAAAGAAAAACTAAGAATTTTTGAGGAAGATCTCGAATTCTTAAACTCTCTGAGTTTTCTTCTTAAGGTATCACTACAATGTTTATTAGTGAAAGGGGTTATGGCATTGGATTTCTCCCATATTGCTCACTTATTAAAGAGATGGAAACTCTTATGCTGGGGTGGAGAAACCCTGAATCGGAATGGCAAAGAGTGTGAAAGTCCTTGCTTTGATATATTTGGATATGCAGTCGATAGTAAAGTTGTTGGCATGAGAACACTGAAATACATCAAACTGCCACACTATGTTCATAACAGCTTTGTTAGAAAGATTGCTTATCTATGCCCAAACCTGGAAGTTTTGATTTTGCGATGTTCAGCAGACTGCACTAATCCAAAGTCAAATGTTCCAGTTGTGACAAATGTTGAAGTTCTTTATGGGAATTCTGCTGCATGTGGAGATGGGCATGTGCGAATGGTACCTGGATGTCGAGATTTAGTCACTCTTGCTCTTCCAGAGGGTGTTGAAACATTAGATGTGACAAATGATGCAATTGAAATGCTGTCATTTATGCCTAATCTTGAGTATCTTGTTGGTGTACCAATGATATATGTAACTGAAGAGTTTGAAGAACTACTTGAATCACTACCTGGAGCACAGAAACTCACCAATTTCCATCATGGTGTATATGGTAATGACAATTGGCCTTATTTTGCTTATGAAGAATTCTTACAGGAGCCTGACCCTGAGTATTTATCAAAAGTGTTTACTCAGGTCACAAAAGTGGGCATCTATGCTCCAACAGAGGTAACTGAGAAAGTGCTTGAGAGTTTCACCAGGGCACAAGATATAACTGTATTTACAGATGATTTTGAAGTTCATGGCAAGTATATGAGGAATCTAACAAATTTAGATATCAATGTTGGATACCAGGAGGAGTGGCCTATTTTGAATTCACTTTGTCAGACTTCCCCAGGTTTGGAACAGCTCACTTTACGCTCATTTTCCCTCATAGTTAGTGGAACATCAGATCAAAAACCACGATTCCCTTCACTGCACACTCTACGTTTCCATGGTCAGAATGTTCTTCAAGGTGAAGCCTTGATATTTTTTCTGCAGGGCTGCCCTCAATTGACAACTTTTGTACTTTCAATGATCACAGATGAAGATGGAGAGTACCTGCTAGATGATGAAACATTGCTTCAGGCTGTACCTCTACTGCCTAATTTGCAGAAATTTGTATACAAAGTGCAGAGTGCACTAACAACTGTGGATAGAGTACCATCAAGCCTAACTATGAAATCATGTGATGCCTTACTGAATGGATGTACTCAGCTCTTCCATGTAGGGAACCTAGAGACATGGAAAATTTCAAAATCAGAAATCATCATGCTTCAAGAAAAAGTGAAGAAAAAGAACTGGGATTTAGAGATAGCTTGATTTTGACTAAGAAGTGCTTTCCAAGTGATATAGTGTTTGGATTAGGTATGTTGTTTCTATTAAGAATTTAGAATGGACTTTGTTAACATGTGTCAAAATACTATGCATTTTATTTCAACTGTATATGATATTTCAAGATATGGATTGTAGTATTTAAATTGGAAGTTTTATTTTTCTCTTTAATAGAATAAAAAGTATTATTTTCCACATATTGCATGATATATGAAAGCAAGTGAAATGTGTTGCAATGAGTGAATTGTGATGTACCATTGATAATAGATTATTCATAGCCATATTATCATCAAGGATGTTTAGCAAAGTAAACTAAATTAAATCTTTTGTATTTACTCAGATACTTTTATTACCTATCCTGAATGTAGAAAATACCTTTTTAGTTTTCATTATACATTTCTTAATAAATATATATAATGTTTGAGTGTTTATTAATACTATTTTTTAAAAACTTGGGAATGAAATAGCTTGTCTAATGGAATTCATCAATTTCTCTCAGTAAATGTGCTATTTGCTTCATTACAAAATTATTGGTAAGTTAATGGGATGGCTGTGTATAGTGGTAAATAGCCGATCAATTAATATAAGAGATATACGTATGATTTACAGATTATCATTCTAAATACAGCATGTATCCTCCTGCTATTGAGACACATTAATTCTGTCTACAGTACGTCATTTTCAAGCCATTGCACAATAAAATTTCTATTTTTATGAATTGCCATTTCCATCTGCCAAATATTCATCACCAGAAAAAGCTGCCACTAATATTTGCTATATTTTATGCACAGTTTTCCTGATATATCTCGGAAGGAAATCCTATAAGTAAGCATTTTAACACTTTCTCTGAAGCCTTTTAAATATGTATACATGTGGCTGTATTCACGTGGCATTTACTCCATGGATTTAACAAATGCTTTTACTGCAGAAAAAAATATCAAAACTTGATACTATCTCCTATATTTTAAAAAGTACCTTAATTCACATCGTAATTTCCTTTTCAGTGATTCCTACATATACTTTTCAGAGATTCCTACATATACATCATGGGGCAGCTATTTTCTGCAGTTCCTGTTGCCTCGTGGCAACTGCTTACAGGGAGCTTTACTAGTTTAAAAGTATTGGAATTAAGCCATCAAATGACTTTAGAAAGGTTGCAAATTTTATTATGTGTCTGTTTTAACTGACTATGGTCTGGGTAAGCACTTGTAACCCAATCGGTAAAAGTTTCTAGTACGGCCAATTTACCGTGGGATCCAATACCATTTTGAGGTAATGTTAACAGCTTTGAGGCGTTTCCAAGGGGCAACAACGGTAAGGGCCCACTCAATTAGAGAACTTAAAACATGGAAGACGATTTTCAATGGTTTGGAAGCACTGCAGTATTTCCGTTGTGGTGTCTGATGAGCGCAATGAGTGAATATCAACCTTTATTTTACTTTACATATTCGTTGTCGCTTAACCATACAGATTAATAGTTCATTAATATAAATTAGTTAATTCAATTGCAAAGATATCGTTTACTGTTTGTTTACTATTAAAATCTAATTGGCGTCAGCATCAAACATTTCAATACTTTCACGACCTTCGGATCCTCGGTAGGGTGTCGGCCTTTGATTATTCTCCATAAATTCAATTGAAGTGCAAATTAGCCGTTGCTATTGTCGGACCATCTAATTTATTCCGTATCTCTCCGAGTTCTGCTCTCTGGTTTTGTGATAGAAAATGAAATGGGGAGATGGGGGGGGTAAATGGATAATACGTAAAACACCTCCATTGTTCACAACTACACACACACACACACACACACACACACACACACACACACACACACACACACACACACACACACACACACACACACACACACACACACACACACACACACACACACACACACACACACACACACACACACACACACACACACACACACACACACACACACACACACACACACACACACACACACTCCTACATATATAAATATAAATATATTTATTTATTTATAGGAGGAGGGGTCAAGAACTGCATAAAGTGTGTGTTCTTCCTCGCCGTGTACATATAAGAGTAAATAAATGTCACAGGGCAATTCTGTCTCCTGCTGAATTATGTTCATACCAGTAACTAAAGTCAAAGTAGATGCATATCTTCATAGCATAACAATAAACCAGTTGCTATATAGAATAACAATAAACCAGTTGCTATCGAGGGTTCAAACGGCGGTGGCTCATTATCCACAAGGTTTGAAGTCGGTTGTGTTTGTGCCTGTTTCTCTAGATGATCCACCGTCGCCGTTTCTCAGAAAGTTTAACATGTAACACAACCATGTTTTTGTCATGGAGAGTCGTTTAGTTTATGTACGGGAAAATACAGTCAGAGTCTACGAAGCCG
>NW_020870657.1:187500-191584 GCF_003789085.1 Penaeus vannamei | reverse complement strand
CTTTTCTCTTTCTCTCGCTCTATCACTCATTCTCTTCTCTCTCTCTCTCTCTCCTCCTTATTCTCTCTCTCTCTTTCTTCTCTCTCATCCTCTCTCTCTCTCTTCTCTCTCTTCTTCTCTTTCCATTCTCTGTCTCTTTCTCATGCTCTCTCTGTCTCTTTCATTCTCTCTCTCTCTGTCTCTTTCATTCTCTCTCTCTGTCTCTTTCATTCTTCTCGTCTCTCTCTCTCTTTCTTCGACACTTCCCTCTTTACCTCTCTCCCTCTCCTCTCTCTCCCTCTCTCGTCTCTCTCTTCTCTCTCCTCTCTCTCTCTCTCTCTCTCTCTCTCTCTCATCTCTCTCTCTCTGTCTTCTTCTGTCTCTCTGTCTCTCTCTCTCTCTCTCTCTCTCTCTCTCTCTCTCTCTCTCTCTCTCTCTCTCTCTCTCTCTCTCTCTTCTCTCTCTCTCTCTCTCTCTCTCTCTCTCTCCTCCCTCCTTGTGTGTGTTTGCCCAATATTTTAAATTATTATCATTATTCAATACTGTCACGAGCAAACAAAATTTTGTGTCTCACAAATAAAAAATTGTTATACTAAAGTTCATAAAATAGCACAATTTTGCAGTCGAACGTTTTTATATATATATATTTTTTTGTTTTTTCTTTTTTCTCAAGCATTTAAATATAAAAAGCCTTTTATGAATCTATTTTTCAACGTTAGGGAAAATCGAAGAAATAAATTTACGTGAACAAAGTGTGCGATCGCAATTTCTTTTTTTTTTTTTTTTACATTTTGATTTATGGTTGAATTATTTGATTAACTTTGAGTTGGTCCATTCTGGTGATGAAACAAGTTAAGCAAGGAAGAGGCTAGCAATGCTGTTTTATTTATTTGTCTGTATTAATATGGCAATTATATTAACCGACACATCACACCACACACACCACACACACCAACACACACCACACACACACACACACACACAAACACACAAAAACGCACCATACAAAAACAAATTGCAGTTAATGGAAAAATAACGAAATTAAAACAAAGGGATAAACAATAATGATAATGAGACAAGTCAAAGATATCTGAAAAATAAACACAATTAGATCATTATTTAAGGAATACCTAATCTCAAATGGCAAGAAATAGAAAGAATGAAAACATACAAATATACGTCGATATTTTTTTGTTCGCTTCTTTTTTTTTTCTTTTTTTTTCTGCAAACGTACATGTAAATTTTCATAGAGACTAAAAAAAAAAAAAAATGAACAATAGCAAAAAGCGTAATGCTTGGTGAGTGATTCACTTTCTCACCACAACCAGAGAACACTTATATCCGCCACGCACACTCTCGTGTCTCGCTACGTTATCGACTGACCGCTCACTGAAGAGACGCGTTCACCACGAAATTATGTTTAGAGAGTGGATATACCTAAAATGCGAGGTGGATATTTATTTTACATTGGAATTATGGTATGTGTAGGTTAAGTTGGTTTTTGAATGGATTGCTTTGTAAGTAACTACTTTTATCTAAGATGTTTTTTTTCTTGAGTGACTCTCTCTCTCTATCTTTCGCTCTTTTCGTTGATATGATGGACTTGGATAAGCATGCGATTGGATCTGCTTTGTTTGATAATCAATTCGTCTAATGTATTATTTTATGCGTGAATCTGAATCTTTTATTCCTTTTCTCTGTTCTCTCTCTTGTCACAATATTCTTCTCTCTCATCTCCGCGCCGTCACAGGTTTGTGCTCGCTCTCTGTCTCTCTCTCCTACAGCCGGACCCTTTTTTCACCTTTCTATTTTTTTCGTCCTTATTTTTTAACCCCCCCTTTCCTTTTTTCCTCCCCTTTCCTCATTTCACTCTCCATTTGCCACTCAGGCCCTCTCATCTGATCACGGGAGCCAACATACACTAACAACATACTCATCCACACAGTAAGCCAGCATCGAATCTCTCCTTACTCTCTCATCTCTCTCTCTCTTCATCTTAACTCATCTTCTCATCTCATCTCTCTATCTCCTCTCTCTTTCTCTCTTCCTACTCTGTCCTCCACACACTATTTCTCTCTTTCTCTACTATCTACGCTGCACCCACCTCTTCGCTCCTTCACTAACTGTATTTTCCACGCCTCTCTCTTCCTCTCTATCTACTCTCTCATCTCATTTCTCTCTCTCTCTCTCCCTCTCTCGTCTCTCTTCCTGACCCATCCACAAACAACTCGCATCTCACGCTCATCGGAATCCATCTCATCTCTCTCTCCTGACTTCCCTCCAGATTTTTCATGTATTTTATTGTCTATCTAAATTCACTCTCCATCCCCCTTTCCACTCTATTCCTTCTTCTCTCTCGATATACGATTTTAAATATTCCAGTTTCGTCTCCTCTCCCTCCGTCCTCCCTCTTCTTTCTCCCTCTGTCTCTCGATCTCTCTCTCTCTCCTCCTCTCTCTGTTGTTCTGTTGTCTGTCTGTCTGTCTGTCTCTCTCTCATCTCTCTACTCTCTCTCTCTCTCTCTCGTCTCTCTCTCTCTCTCTCTCTCTCTCTCACTGTCCTCTCTCATCTCTTCTCTCTCTCTCTTCCTCCCTCCTCCTCCCTCTATTCTCTCATTGCTCACCCCCCCCCCCGCCCCCTCACTCAACTCAACAATAATATTACCCAGCATGACTGACTAAGAACCTCAGCGCCTATCGTGAAACACACCTAAAACAACGCACTTTATGACCCAAATATGTTCAGAAAGGTAAACAAACCGAACTCCAAGGAAAGAACATCCTTCCCCAGAGCCTTCCTTGGACGGAAAAAGTGACCTTCTCCTCTTATGATATTGGACGAATTCCTCGAACTAGCCTGCGGGGACGAAGAGGAAGGGGAAAAAAGAAGCGAAAAATAAAGAAGACGATTAAGAATGAGGGAAACGGAAGCCACGTAATAAGTGGATAAACAACGGCAGGTAATTGTTATGTTCTTAAAGTCCCCAAGGGTGAGCGAAATTAGTAAAGTGGCTGACTTGTGCTCTTACGGGGTCAAGCCGAAAGGAAGAGGGGGGAAGGGGAAAGGGATAAAGAGGGACAGTAGGAAAAGGAAAAAGGGAAAAACAGGGGGGAGGCACATTATAGACAGAGAGAAAAGGAAGGAGAGGGAATGAAACAAACGGGGAACGAAGTGAAGGACGGGGAGAGGATGTACAGCAACTCAACGATGCAAGAGATAGGTGACGGAGACAAACATGAGATGTCAAATCTAGAAACGACCAACAAAAGTGAACAACAGAAGAGCATACAGAGTGACAAACAGACCTAACCTGCACATAGGCGCTGAAACGGAAGAGGAGCACTAGGGTGAGAGGCGCACAGGGGTATGAACAGAAGGGGGGAGAGGCGCGGGATAAACGTAGGGCTCGGCGCTCACAGGAACGCAGGGGAGAGGAAGAAGCGCGCGACATAGAAGGTCTAGGAGGATAAGGAGCGTACCATGGCCCGCGACAAAGAATCGAAGAGGAAAGAAGAGGGCGGGAGAGACGAGAGAGAGAGAGGATGGAAGAGAGGGAAGAGAAGGAAGAGAGAGAGAGGCTGGAGAGGACAGAGGAAGGAGAGGAGAGAGAGAGAGAGAGAGAGAGAGAGAGAGGGGGGGGGGTCATTGTGCTTATAATCTTCGAGAAAAGGAGAGAAAGAAAGAGTAGAGAGAGAGAGAGAGAGAGAGAGAGAGAGAGAGAGAGAGAGAGAAGAGAGAGAGAGAGAGAGAGAGAGAGAGAGAGAGAGAGAGAGAGAGAGTCGAAGCGGCAATCAACCACCGCTTTCTATTGGCTAACACCCCTTCCTGCTCCCTCTACCCCTCCCCTCCTCCCAAATCGGATTATTTCAGAAAATCTTTGGCTATACGGAGCTTGTTTGGCGAGGGTCGGGGGGGGGGGGGGTTAAGGGATAATATAGGTGTGTATACATGCGTAGTGTGTGTGGTGTGTTGTAGTGTGTTTGTGAGTGTGTATGTGTGTGTGTGTTTGTATGTTGTGTTGTGTGTGTGTTTGTGAGTGTGTATGTGTGTGTGTGTTTGTATGTACATGCGTGTGTGTTTGTATGTGTGTTTGTGAGTGTGTATG
>NW_020870657.1:180000-182500 GCF_003789085.1 Penaeus vannamei | reverse complement strand
ACCTTCGATTCACTTTCCCCCATCCTTTCACCTCGATTCACTTCCTCCTTCCTTTCACCTCGATTCGCACTTCCCCTTCCCTTTCACTCTCGATTCCACTCTCTTCCTTTCACCTTTGATTCCACCTCCCCTTCCTGTGACCGATCGATTCGACTTCCCCTTACGTTTTTGGTCGATTCCACTTCCCCTTCTTTCACCTGATTCCACTTCCCCCTTCCTTTTCAGAACCTTGATTCCACTTCCCCTTCCTTTTCACCTGATTCCACTTCCGCCCTTCTGTGACCGTCGATTCCACTTCTCTCCTTCCTGTGATCCTTGATTCCCATCCCCTTCTTGTGACCCTCGATTCCACTCCCGCTTCCTCCACGTCAATCCACTTCCACTTCCTTTCAGCACCATCGATTCCACTTTCCCCTTCCTGTCACCTCGTTCCACATCCCTCTTACGGTGACTCGATTCACTTCCCTTTCCTGTACCTCGAGTCCACCTCCCCTTACTTTCACCTCGATTCCACTCCCCCTTTCCTTTCACCTCGATTCCACTTCCACCTTCCTTTCACGCTCGGGATTCCATTCCCCTTCCTCCACGTCAATTCCACTTCCCCCTCCTTTAACCTCGATTCCACTTCCCCCTTCTTTCACTCGCACCCCACTTCCCCCTTCCTTTCACCTCGATTCCACTTCCCCCTTCCTTTCACCTCGATTCCACTTCCCCCTCCTTCACTCGATTTTCCACTTCCCCTCTTCCTTTCACTTATTCCACCTTCCCACTTCCGGTGACCTGATTCATTCCCTCTTCCTGTCCCACTCGATCCACTTCCCTTCCTGTTTCCTCGATTTCCCTTCCCTTACCTTTCACTCGATTCCATTCCCCCTTCCTGTGAACCTCGATTCCACTCCCCTGTCCTGTGCCTCGATCCACTTGCCTTCCTGTGACCTTGATTTCCACTTCCCCTTCTTGTGACCTCGATCCACTTCCCCCTTCCTCCACGTCATCCACTTCCACCTTCCTGTCACCCGCTCGATTCCCTTTCCCTTTTCCTGTACCTACAGATCCACCTCCCCTTCGGTGACCTCGATTCCACTTCCCCCTTCCTGTCACCTCGATTCCACTTCCCCCTTCCTGTCACCTCGATTACACCACTTTCCCATCCTGTCACCTCGATTCCACTCCTCCCTTCCTGTGACCTTCGATTCCACTTCCCCCTCCTTCTACGTCAATTCCAGCTTCCCTTCCTTTCACCTCGATGCCACTTCCCCTTCCTTTTCACCTCGATTCCACTCCCCCTTCCTTCCACGTCAATTCCACTCCCCTTCCTGTCACTCGAGACCACTTCCCCTCTACCAGTTTCCTCGATTCCACTTCCTCCTTCCTTTCACCTCGATTCCCTTCCCCCTTCTTTTCACCTCGATTCCACTTCCCTTTTCTGTCCACCGGTCGATTCCACTTCCACCTCCTTTCACCTGATTCCACTCCCCCTTCCTCCAGCCTCGATTCCCTTCCCCCTTCTTTGTACTCGATTTCCACTTCCCCCTTCTTCCCACGTCAATTCCACTTTCCACCTTTCCTTTTCACCTCGATTCCACTTCCCTTCCTATTCACTCGATTCCACATCCCCCTTCCTGTGACCTCGATTCCACTTCCCCTTCCTGTCATCTCGATCCACTTACCCCTTGGCTGTGACCTCGAATTCCACTTCCCCCTTCCTGTGCACCTAGCATCCACTTCTCTTCTGTGGACCCCGTCCACTTCCCCTTCCTTCCACGATCAATACCACTTCCCCTTCTTTCACCTCGATTCCACTTCTCCCTTCTGTCACTTTCGATTCCACTTCCCCCCTTCTGTCACCTCGATCCACTTCCACCAATTCCTATCACCTCGATTCCACTTCACACCCCTTCCTGTTTCCTCATTCCACTTCCCCTTCTGTCACCGTCGATTCCACTTTTCCCCTTCCTTTCACCTCGATTCCACTTCCTTCTCAATCCTCGATTATCACTTCCCCCTTCCTTCACTTTCCCTTTCCCCCTTTCCTTCACCTTTGTCACCTCGATTCCACTTCTCTCTTCCTTTCACCTCTATTCTCTCACCTCCTTTAACTCCTTCCATTTCGACGCTTCTTCCCTTCCCCTTCTTGCCCTTTAGACTTCTTCACTGCTCCTTTCCCCCTGTTTATCTGCCTCTTCTTACTCTGCCATTCAATCCTCCCTACGTCTTTCACTCCCCCCCCTCCCCGCCCTCCACTTTATGGCCCTACACCATTCCCACTCCCTTCCACCCCCATCCTTTACCGTCTTTTCACGTTCCTCTTTCCAGTTCCCCATTCTTTCTGTCTCTTTTTTTTCTTTGTCCTTCCTCTCTCCCTTCTTTCCTGTCTCTTCCTCTTTTTCCCTCCACCCATCCCTCTTTCGCTTTTTTCCTCTTCCTCTCTTCCCTCATTCTCATCTCTTTTCTTCTCCCGCCCCTTCCTCTCTTTTGCTCTTCTCCCCTATTCCCTTCC
>NW_020870657.1:162500-170000 GCF_003789085.1 Penaeus vannamei | reverse complement strand
CGAAGAAGAAAAAGAAAAAAAAAAAGAAAAAAAAGAAAAATTAACAAAAGAAGAATGAAAAAAGAAAATAATAGAAAAAAGAGAAGCGAGGAAGAAAAGAATTAAAAAAAAGAAGAAAAGAAGAGAAGACACGAGGAAGAAAAATAATTTAAAAAAAGAAGAAAAGAAGAGAAGCGAAAAAAAGAAATAAAAAAGAAAAAAAGAAAAGAAATAAAGAACAAAAGACACGAGAAAAAAAAATAATTTAAGAAAAGAAAAAGAAAAAGAGGTTTTTATAAGCGTTCGTCCTCTCTCCGATGAGGAAAGTTCCGAAACGTCATTTCATAGGATTGAGGAGGTTACCACAGGGAAGGTGGGGGGGGGGGGGGGTGAGTTGATGGTGATAGACCGATAAGCAGTTCGCGCCGTGGGTTTTTGTGTCTACGTGCTCGTGTGGTTAGCTGTTTGTTTTTTGTTTGTTTGTCATGTAGCGATTTATTGTGTATGTTTGCCTGATAGTAGGTCTCTCTCTCTTTCTCTGTGTCTCTGTGTCTCTGTCTCTCGCTCTCATTTTCTCTCTCTCTCTGTCTCTGTCTCTCTCTTTCTGTCTCTGTCTCTGTCTCTCTTCTCTCTCTCTCTCTCTCTCTCTTCTCTCTCTCTCTCTCTCTCTCTTCTCTCTCTCTCTCTCTCTCTCTCTCTCTGCTCTTTCTCTCTCTCTCTTCTCTCTCTCCTCTCTCGCTCTCATTTTCTCTCTCACCCCCCCCCTCTCTCTCCTCTCTCTCCTCTCTCTCTCTCTCTCTCTCTCTCTCTCTCTCTCTCCTCTCTCTCTTCTCTCTCCCTCTCTCTCCTCTCTCTCTCTCTCTCTCTCTCTCTCTCTCTCTCCTCTCTCTCTCTCTCTCTCTCTCTCTCTCTCTCTCTCTCTCCTCTCTCTCCCCCAACTCACGTATTTACGAAGGCCACACGAGCTCCCCATGGCAACCGAGAAAGAGCAATGGCATCGCGCGTTAGACATAAAACCCAACAAACGCAAAAGTCTAAAAAAAAAAAAAAAAAAAAAAAAAGGCAACGGTGAGAGAAGGACGTCGTTACCTAGCCTTCGTTATGGCAACATTGGTATTGGCTGATGGTATAAGCTGATGTCACTGGATGAAAGGAAGGGCGATTCGACCGGGCCGACGAGCGAATATGATGGTTTATAGTTACACAAAAGAGAGAATAACTTTTTTGATGGAATGCGAGGGATGCTGTTGCACGGTGGAAAGGGGGCGACAGGACAGACTATTTTGTTTCCCAACGGGTGAGATTCGGAGGGCAAAAGGGAGGTTATTCTAGCCAATAGAGATTGATTTATGGATGTGGAGAGAGGGAGGATAAGAGGCGAAGAGAGAGAGAGAGATGGAAAGATAGATATAGATCAGTGGTTCTCGTGTGTGTGTTGTGTGTGTGTGTGTGTGTGTGTGTGTGTGTGTGTGTGTGTGTGTGTGTGTGTGTGTGTGTGTGTTGTGTGTGTGTGTGTGTGTGTGTGTGTGTGTGTGTGTGTGTGTGGGTCTTGGTCCCCTGGGGGGTCATATAGCAGAATGCAGGGGGGGGGGGGGTTCTTGTGCACTATATTATTACATTTCTTTAATATCACAAAAACATCTTTATAACTACTTCACAAAAGGACTAAAAACTTGCACGGAATCAATAAGATTACAGGAATTGCTAGAGTGGTTTATATATGGACCTAATCAGCCGGTTTGTTAAAATTATGCCAGGCCCGACCCATTGAATTTTTTAAACCACAGATGCAGAAATAAAGGCATATCTATATATCTGATAGATTTACAAATAACCATTTTTACCGAGTTGATATGCAATGTTTAGACTGATAAATATGTATTCATTTCTTTACTCAAGCATGTCAAGTATACGAATATTCTTTGGGTCGGGCCTCGCACAATTCTAACAAACTGGCCGAATCAGTGTAGTATTGTAGTCACTGTAGTTATGGGTTATGCCTAGCGGTGGGCCATGGACACGTATCCTGTATGAAAAGTGGGTAACGACAGAAAAAGTTTGGGAACCACTGATATATATAATATATATATATATATATATATATATATATATATATATATATATATATATATATATATAGGGTAAATAGATAGATAGAGAGAGAGAAAGAGACAGACAGATAGACAGATAAACAGGCAGAAAAACAGACAAACAAACAGACAGACACTAACAGACATACAGCAGACAGACAGACATCCGGACAGACTAACAGAAAAGGGGTTGCATAACCTGTAACGTAATCTACTGGAAGAAGGCAACAAAAAAAAAAAAAAAAAAAAAAAATCTTTCTACGGAATTAAAAACAAAAAGAAAAAAGGTGCAATGGCAAAATTCACGTACAGGAATCCGTAATCCTTAATCCAGCCGTGCCGCAAATGATATGGCGATTTAACAAAGCAAAAACAAAGAACAGCAAACAACAACAAAATAGCCAAAAAAAAAAAAAAAAAAGAAAAGAAAAAAAGGTGAAAAAAGTAAAAAAAAAAGAAAGAAAAAGAACAATGAAATAAGATCTAAAAATAGAATCTCAACAAAAAAAAAAAAAAAAAGGAAAATTAATAATAAAAAAAACATGAAAAAATGAAAAAGACAAAAAAAAAAAAAAAAAAAAAAAAACGAAAGAACACCAAAACCGAACACGAAAACACACACAAATAAAACCCACCCTCCCAACCCGGTCCGATAAGCCCCCCATTGTTCTCCATAACTAACAGTCAACCCTTTCTGAACCATTATCATACCTCCCCCCCCCTCCTCGCCCATTAGCACAAGTAAACGATCACGCCCATTATATCACAGGAGACACACGCCCATTACCACGAGGACGGTGGCTTTATGTCTTTATCAACACCACGCTGTCAAGGGTAATGAAACATAATTTCCCATTGGGGGATTATCCAGGCACGAAAAACTAAAATGTCGGGATTTTGGCCGCGACGAGAAATGGATGTTGGGGGTGTGGATGGGTTTCGAGGGGGTGGGGGGGGGGGGTTTATGGTGTTTGTGGGTTTGTATGGGGGGGGTGGTGTGGAGGGTGGGTCTGGGGTGGGTTTTGAGGTAGGGTTGTATGTCTAGGGGGAGTGTGGGGTGATGCTGAAGTGCGTTTTTCGGGTTTGGGGGTAGGGCTGGGTGGGGAGGCAAGGTGGGGGGTGGGTTTGAGGTGAACTGTGGTGGGGTGAGGGTCTGGGGTGGGTTTGAGGTGGGCTGTGGGGGCAGAGGTGGGTTGGGTGGGCTGTGGGGGTGAGGAGGGTCTGGGGTGGGTTTGAGGTGGGTGTGGGGGCAGAGGTGGGTATGGGGTGGGTTTTAAGGTGTGCTTAGGGCGGACTTTAAACCGAACTGTGGGCTTGGTGTGGGGGTGGGGGTCTAAAAGGCTATGGGGCTAGGGTATAGGCCGGGGTGGGCTTGAAGTGGCGTTTACATGCCTTGTAGATCTATGTAGGTAGATATGTAGGTAGACTTTTTTAGGTGGCGGGGGGGGGGGCTAGGCATCTATATGTGTTTTCTTCTTTCTTATCTTCTTTCTCTCCTGCTTCTTCTATTTTTCTTTATTTTCTTTATTTCTATCTCTTTATTTCGGTAATCTGTTATTGCTATTATTAATATTATATTATTATTATTATTGGTGGTGCTAATTTCATTGCTGTTGCGGCTGTTGTAATTAGCATCATTATTATGTTAATCATCATTCTCTTTTGATTTTGATCAATACCACCACTTCATGCATTGGCAATTCAAATTAACACGATGAAATAATGTATTACAACACCATCTCTATCAAGTCATTATAAAGATTAATCAGCAAGAATAAATTGTAACTTTATCTACGGGATAGCTTAAAGTACCAAAGCATCATACAAAAAATATTCAAATCCTTATATGTGATATCTATAACAAGTCATAAGAAATGTTACACTCTATTCCAGCATAAAAATGAGAACTAAATATTTGACTAATGTACCTCAATAGAATAGATAAATAAATAAATACAAAAAAAGGAAAAAAAATAAGATATTTCCCCGGAAAAAAATCTGATATTTCTTTGGCGCTTATACCAACAATGACAACAACAACAATGATAATAATGATAATAATAACAATAATAACACTACGACTAACAACGATAACGATTACAATAGTATTAATCATAAAAATAACAACAATAATAAAACACTAACCCTAATACCCAAAACCGAAACGATACCCTTACCCCAAAACAACAACCTAGAAAACCAAATACAATACACTAAACAACAACAAACAAACAACAACAAACAAAACAATAACAACACAACGAGCAGACCCTCACCTATAACCTCCATGTTGGCGATCTCAGAATCCTTCTCAAAACTCGGGTGATCGGCTAAGACCTCACACTTGTACCTTCCTGCCGACGCCCGAGATACGTTCATTAAGACCACGACGTCTTGGCCGGATCTCTGGCGCTGGAAGAGAGAGAGAGAGAGAGAGAAAGTGTGATGTTGGTGGTGGTGGTTGGTTGGGGTGGTGGTGGTGGTGGTGGTGGTGATGGTGGTTGGGGGTGGTGGTGGTGGTTGGTTGGTGGTGGTTTGGTGGTGGGTCGGTCGGTTGGTGGTGGTGGTTGGGTGGTGGTGGTGTGATGGTGGTGTTGGTTGGTGATGGTGGTGGTGATGATGATGAATGATGATGAATGATGATGATGATTGGTGTGATGATGATGATGAATAAATTAATAATAATGAAATGATGATGATAATAATAAAGTGATAATAAATGATGATGAGTATAAAATAATCATAATATTATAATGATAATAACAATAACAATGATAATATCAATAGCAACAGCAACGGTAATGATAATGATGATAACGATAATAATATAATAATAATAATAATAATAATAATAACTGATAATGATAACAATAATTATGATGACATTTATAATGAAAATAATAGCAATCGTGGTAATGCTAATAATAGTAGTAATAGTAATATTGAACATCAAAGTGATAAGAATGATGATAAAAAAATAAAAACAATAATAATGATAATGATAATAAAGTAAAAGTGATTATAATAGCAATAATAATATTATAATTAGGAAAAACCGATGACGTAATTATCAAAAATCACCCGATGACGTAATTAAAAAACCATTGATGACGTAATCACAGAAACTGACGTAATTATGACGTAAACCATAACACCGATGACGCAATCGTTCGACCCACCGGAAGAAACCCATCAATAAAGCCGACAAACCACACCAAACAAATAAATAAATAAAAACGAATAAATATGTCAAGTAGAGATCATATATTTTTCCCTCTTGTCCCCTCCCCCCCTCAAAAAAAAAAAAAAAAAAAAAGTAGAGATCATATTTTTTCCTCTTGTCCCCCTCCCCCCCCCAAAAAAAAAAAAAAAAAAAAAAAATGGATAGACTTGCATTTGTGTCCTATCTCTCCCTATCTATTTGAACTCTTGGCTTCGGGTGTGGTTGTGTTTGTCTTGCATCCGCTTAGCCCGCCTCGCAGCGTTCTTATCACAGCCAAGCAGCCGCGCGAAACTTTGCGCCAAATATCAGCGTAATGTTTTTGTGTCTACAGTTTGCGTCTGGAAAGAGTTGTAAAGTCCCCTGGATTACAGACGTTTAAATTTTCTTGTGTTTTGTTGTCGGTCTCTGTTTTTTTTTTTTTTTCTTTCTTTTTTTTTTTTTTTTTTTTTTTGCGTGTTTTTTTGTTTCTGTTTTTTTTTCTCTCTCTCTGTTTCTGTCTGTCCGTCTTTTTGTCTTTTTTCTTCTTTTCTCTTTCTGTCCTTATGTAATTCTCTCTCCCTCTCTCTTCTCTCTCTCTCTCTCCCTTTCATTTTCTCCCTCATCCTCTTAGCTTCTGTTTTTCTTTATGTCCTAATGTTTTCTCTCTCTCTCTCTCTCTCTCTCTCTCTCTCTCTCTCTCTCTCTTTCTCTCTCTCTCTCCCTCTCTTCTCTCCTCTCCTTTCATTATCTCCCTCTTCCTCTCAGCCTCTTTCTATATCACAGCCTGTCTATCTATCTCGTCCTCCTCCTGTCTCTCACCTTTTTTCAGAACAGGACCCCACGTACAAGCATTTTATGTCACCAGGTGGCAGAAGTTGAGAAGGATGGCCAGTCCAGCGTTCTCTCGCGTTCAAAAAGTGTGAAAGTTCAAAGCTCCAGAAAAAAAAATGAGACAGAGAACTCCAGGGTAAACTTAGGCTTTGGAGGAAAGTTCTTGAGATTTTTTCGGGGGAGAGGAGACCATCTTGGCTCACGATTTTCTTCGTTTCTTGTGTCTGTCTCTCTGTCTGTCTGTCTGTCTGTTGAGGTTCTGTTTTTTTGTTCTGTCTGTTCATATGAGTATCTGCCTATCTGTATGTTTTTTTTATGTCTAAGTCTATTCCTGTCTCTGTCCCTCGCTTTGTCTCTCTGTCTGTTTGTTGGCCTGATTGTCTGTCTCTCTTTCTGTCTGTCTGTCTCTGTCTGTCTCTGTATTTCTCTCTCTCTCTCTCTCTTTCTCCTCTCCTTTTCCTTCCTTCTCCGATCTCTCTCTACACACACACACACACACACACACACACACAACACACACACACACACACACACACACACACACACACACACACACACACACACACACACACACAAACACACAAACAAACAAACACAAACATATATCTCTATATATACTCTAAATTCACATATCCCTCGATGCCTCACACAGCTCCTGACACAGAAAAGCAATAAAAGCTATAATGTTCAGTCTTTTTAAACCATCCATAATCGCAAAAATATTTAGTAATTCATGAAACGGAAGAAAATGTCTGAACTTTGACTTGGATTTTTCATAATAATAACAATAATAACACTACGACTAACAACGATAACGACTACAATAATATTAATAATAAAAATAACAACAATAACAAAACACTAACCCTAATACCCAAAACAGAAACGATAATGTTTTCAAAGATGAAAACACTAAAATCCGCCCATAGATTTCTAGAAACGAAAACGTACAGTTTCGTAATGCGCACAACCAGATTTATTTAGTAACTATTATCGTAAAAAAGGTGCTGTTTACGATTATGAGAGAAATAAGAATAATATCAAAGAAGATAATGGAATAACTAAAAGCAACAACTTCCGTAACAATCATAAGGATAATAACAATCAGAATAACGATCGAAAGGGTTATTAATAGATGATATCAGACGAAATGCGAGATGTTGCTTGATACATTGATAATAAGTGATCGATGACGTAAATAATGATGAGGTAATCCCCAAACACTGATGACATAATCCTAAAACACCAATGACGTAATCCAAAATCACAAATGACCTAATCCCAGAATCACAAATGACGTAATCCCTAAAACCACCGATGACGTAATTCCCCAAAACCACCAATGACGTAATCCCCCAAAACCACAATGACGTAATGATGACGTAATTCCCAAACCAC
>NW_020870657.1:147500-150000 GCF_003789085.1 Penaeus vannamei | reverse complement strand
TAAGTAAATAAATAAATAAAAAGTATTGAAAACAAATGAAAATAAGAAAATAGAAATTATTTCAATTCAATTAAAAAAACAACAGCAACAAAATACAACAGATTAAGAAATGATATTCAAGGAGTCTACAAGGCAAAGACAAAATTCAACAGCAACAACAAATCATAACAAATTAAGGAGTCTACAAGGCAAAGACAAAAATAATAAATAAAAAAAATATGCAGAAAAAAAAAAAAAAAAAAACAGAAAAAAATAATGAAAAATAAAAATAAAAATCAAGAATGATATTCAAGGAGCCAACCATTCCGAGACGACCACCAACAACCACATCCCAGCCATGAGTGTTGCACCTTACTGGCCAACCCCGTTTTATCGCCTCCTTGGACACTTCATAGCTCCCTCTTCCCCGCTTTATTATCTTTCTTTGTGTATGCTATATCATTCGCTCTTGGGTGATGTGAGAGTTGCTAATAAAAAGAAAACGAGGTAGAGAATCTTGCTCTCTCGGTTCTCTTTTTGAAGGCATTCTTCCGTGGCTAGAAAAATGGCTGTTTTTTTATTTATGCATATACATATATATGTATGTATATATGTATGTGTGTGTTGTGTGTGTGTGTGTGTGTGTGTGTGTGTGTGTGTGTGTGTGTTGTGTGTGTGTGTGTGTGTGTGTGTGTGTGTGTGTGTGTGTGTGTGTGGGTGGTGGTGTGTGTTGTGTGTGTTGTGTTATGTGGTGTGTGTGTGTGTGTGTGTGTGTGTGTGTGTGTGTGTGTGTGTGTGTGTGTGTGTGTGTGTGTGTGTGTGTGTGTGTGTGTGTATGTGAGAGCGTGTGTGTATGGTGTGTGTGTGGGTGTTGTATGTGTGTGTGCTTGTATGTGTGTGTGTGTGTGTGTGTGTGTGTGTGTGTGTGTGTGTGTGTGTGTGTGTGTGTGTGTGTGTGTGTGTGTGTGTGTTGTGTGTGTGTATGTGTGAGCGTGTGTGTATGGTGTGTGTGTGGGTGCTTGTATGTGTGTGTGTTTGTATGTGTGTGTGTGTGTATGTGTGTTGTGTGTGTGTGTGTGTGTGTGTGTGTGTGTGTGTGTGTTGTGTGTGTGTGTGTGTGTGTGTGTGAGAGCGTGTGTGTATGTGTGGGTGTGGGTGGTTGTATGTGTGTGTGTTTTGTATGTTGTGTGTGTTTGTACGTGTGTGTGTGTGTGTGTGTGTGGTGTTTGTATGTGTGTGTGTGTGTGTGTGGTGTGTGTGTGTGTGTGTGTGTGTGTGTATGTCTGTGTATGTGTGTGTTTGTGTGGGTGATATAAGACTATTATTTGCCACTGAAACCCTGTTTTCGCTTACAAAATATTTGGGAAAAGTTCAAGTTTAATTTAACCAAGTGAAAAAAAGACCATAAAATAGTTCCTAGTGGCTGGAAAACGGCGATTCAGAAATTTGAAAATGGTTGTTGGGACTAAATGGATGAATCACCATGGTGGACCTATTTTCTCTCCTCCAAAATGGCTTTTCCCAAATGCCTAACATACAGATCTCACTCTCTCTCTTTCTCTATTCCTCCCTTTCTTTCCCTTTTCCTCTTCCCACCCTTTCCCTTCTCCACTCTGTCTTTCTGTCTGGCTCGCCCCCGTCCTTCATTTCTCTTTCTCTCCCTTCAAATCATTTCACTCCTCTCCCTCTTCCCTCCTCTCTCTCATCTCTCTGTGCTGCCTTTGTTTTAGTTCCTCCCTCTTCTCGCCATTCATTTCCTCTCTCTCTGTCTGCTCTCCCTCTCTCTCTCTCTTTCTCTACCGCCCCTCTCCCTCCCCCTTCCCCTTCCCTCCTCCTCCCTCCCCCTCCTTCTCGCCTCTCCTCCTCCTCTCGCCTCTCCCCTTCCCTCTCCCTCTCCCTCCCCCTCCCATTCTCCCTCCCTCCCTTCTCCCTCCTCCTCTCCCTCCCCCCTCCCTCTCCCCTTCCTCACCTCTCCCATCCCCCCCAACTCCCTCCCCTCCTCTCCCTCTTCCCCTCCCTCCCTCCTCCCTCTCCCTCCTCCCCTCTCTCTTTCTTCTACCCCCGCTCTCATCTCTCCCTCGCCTTCCCTCCCCTATCACCTATATATATATTATAATTATGATATATAAATATTATATATATAAACATATATATATATACATATATATCGCGACATAGTCATACATTTATTATACATGTATACATACATAAATACATGATATATATCAATATGTAGCTGTATAGTATAATTATATGTTATTAATATTAATCATTATATAGCGTATAATATATATATAACATTATATATGTTTACACTCCACTCTTGTAGATTATATATGTATAGGTGAGAGGCATAGTTAAATGGTGATAGAATAATGACTGGAGAGAGCCAATTAGCTTTATAATTATATATGTATATATATGTATATAATGTATAATATATTGTATAATATATATGTATGTATGTATGTATATATATACAATTATATACATACATACATATAATAGCTATAAATTTAAC
>NW_020870657.1:135000-137500 GCF_003789085.1 Penaeus vannamei | reverse complement strand
CATCCTTCTCCCCCCTCCACCCCATCCTTCCCCTCCCCTCCCCAACAGTTTGCGGACGGATGAGACCCATTGCCATTTTATTTCCCGTAGTCAATCTCCCCCTCTTGTCACCGTGTCATTTAGAAAAATGGCAACCTAGGGGCCGTCCAGGGATATATGGAGCTAACTTATTGTTTTGCATTTTGTGGACCTGTCACGCCATGCAGCGGCCTCTGTCACCCGGGGCAAGGGAGGACGTGTCATAAAGTGTTGCAGAGTTTGATTCGTCAGGCTGTAAAACTGTCCGGGTGGCGTCAGGTAAGCCTATTTCGTCAAGCGAGCTGTCGCCTGCTGTTGGGTGGCAGCGGTGTGATTTTCCCTCTCGGGTTTTAAGGCCTCGCTCGCTCTTTCGCTTTCTTTATTTCTGTTAGTTTTTAAAAATATTCTCTCTCTCTCTCTCACCCATATAAATATGTGCACACACACACACACACACACACACACACATATATATATATCTGTGTGTATGTGTATGCATATGTATATGTATATGTATATGTATATAATATACATATATATATATATATATATATATATATATATATATATATATATATATATATATATATATATATGAATATGTACACAAACATACATACACCTATATGTAGTTAACTGTCAGATGATATTGTTATCAATATATTTATTTTATTTCCGAAATTATAACAACCCAAAAGAGAAAAGCTGTAATGGCGGAACCAAACTATTAAGCAACACTTTTCACGGTACTACAAATAAAACAAAATTGTTCTTGGACACGAGAAGTCACGCTGCTAACAAATACTTTGTTTATGAAATACAGTTTCCTTGCACCGAACAGTAAATCCGTTGTCAAACACACCCGGAGATATTTTCTGCGCGGAGAAAGAAATCACTCAATAGAATGGTGTTTGGAACACATCTGGAGACGCTTACGGTGAAAGATGTTTGTAATGTTGCCATAAATTGAATGAACTCAAAGCAAGGGATTTTGTCCATTTTGGCTTTATGTTTTTACTTACTGTTGGTGTTTTTTATATTATTGTCATTATTATCATTATCATCATCGTCACCATCATTATTATTAATGATGTTAGTGGTAGTAATACTTCTACTATTATTAGTACTGATGAAAATGATAATCAAGATGAAAATGATGATCAAGATGAAGAAAAGAAGATGATAATATCACTGAGATAATGACGAAGATTGATGATCAAGGGTAATGATGATGATAACGAAGATGAAGAATGATAAAAGAACACGTAGAGCAAGAAGGCGATAATTGAAGATGTAAGGATAAAGATTATGATGACAAAGACGATGGGAAGATGATGAATGTGGTGATCAAGATAATGATGATAACGAAGATAAATATAAAGAATAAGATGAAGATGATGATCAAATTGAAGACGAAGATGAAGAAGATGAAAAAAATGAAGATAAAGAAAACGAAGAAGTAGATGAAGATGAAGACGAAAGCGGAAGATGATAAAAGATGAAATGAAAACGAAGAAGAAATGAATATGAAAATGAAACAAAGATGATATGAAGATGAAAATGAAAACGAAAAATGAAGAAGATGAAGAGAATGATAAAGATGAAAATGAAAACGAAGAAGATGAAGACAAGACGAGGAAGACGATAATAACTCCTCAGAAATATCTCGGAACGGCCTTCGTCAAAAAAAAAAAGAAAAAAAAATGCTTCCGGCAGCCAACCTACACGAGTCCAGAGTTCGATTCCCAGAGACATTATCCAAGAGTTTGAGAAGTCGAAAACAGGAACAGGATTATGAATAATAGGAGAGAAAAAATCGATGGGAAACTTGGATGAAATTCTCGGTGGATTTGATAAATGTATTTTTTTTTAATTATTGTTTTATTACTTTTTTTTATTTTTTATTTTTTGTTCTTTTCTTCTTTGTTTGTGCTTGTTAGAAATTTTGAAAAAAGAACTACAATCCAAAATTTTTTATTTGATATGTATTCGTCTCTCTATTCTTAATATTTATTATGAAAGGTACGATAATAATTATGGCAGTTATACCAATAAAAAATAATCTAAAAAAATCTTCATTCTTACCGATATCATTTTACACGTAATTCTAAAAAAAAAAAAAAAAAAAAAAAAAAAAAACCCCCCGCCCCCCCCCCTCCCCCCATTCCTTGAGAAGAAGAATGATGGATACAAGATCTGCAGACACACACACCAGACTTTTCCTCACTCATTTTTGTGTCTTTGATTGTGAGAGACGTCCTGATAGATAGCCTCAGGGCTAAATGCGCCAGAACTCGTAGGAGAAAAACGAGTGTAACGGGAGAAGAAACGACGAGTCATGGTTATATTTTGTAGGAAAGGGTGAATGTCTATGAACTTGTGTGATGAATATGTATATATGTGTGTGTATGTGCGTGTGTTGTGTGTTTGTGTGTGTGTGTGTGGTGTGTGTGTGTGTGTGTGTGTGTGTGTGTGGTGTGTG
>NW_020870657.1:117500-122500 GCF_003789085.1 Penaeus vannamei | reverse complement strand
TCTCCCCCCTCTTCCTCCTTCTTCTCTTCCCTTCTCCTCTCCTTCCTCCTCCTCCTTCTTCTCCTCTCTCCCTCCTCTTCCTTCTTCTCCTCTCTCCTCCTCCTCCTTCTCCTCCTCTCCTTTTCCTCCTTCTCCCCTGTTCTTCTCTCTCCTCCTCATTCTTCTCCTCCTCTCTCCTCCTCCTTTCTCTCCTTCCTCTCTCCTCCTCTTCCTCCTTTCCTCCTCTTCTCTCCTCCTCCTCCTCCTTCCTCCTCCTCCTCCTTCTTCTCTCTCCCTCCTCTTTCCTTCTCTCCCCTCTCCTCCCTTCTTCTCTCTTCCCTTCTCCTTCTTCCTTCTTCTCTCTCTCCCTCCTCCTCCTTCCTCTCTTCTCCTCCTTCTCTCCTCCTCTTCCTTCTTCCTTCCTCTCTCTTCCTCCTTCTTCCTCTCCTTCCCTCTCCTTCCTTCCTCCTCCTTTTTCCTCCTCCTCCTTCTCTTCCTCTTTTCCCTCCTCTCCTCTCCTCCTTCCTCCTCCTCCTTCCTCCTTCTCCTCCTCCTCCTCTCTCCCCTCCTCTCTCTTCTCCTCTCTCCTCCTCCTCTTTCCTCTCTTTTCCTCCTCCTCCTCACCTCCTCCTCCTCCTTCTCCTCTCTCCTCCTCCTTCTTCTCCTCTCTCCTCCTCTTCCTTCTCTCCCCTCCTCCCCTTCTCCTCCTCCTTCTCCTCCTTCTCTCCTTCTCTTCTCCTCCTCCTTCCTTCTCTCCTCTTCTTTTCCTCCTTCTCCTCCTCTCCTCCTTGTGCAACACCCGCTACGTAATTACTCCTAAGTTTATGGCGTTGCTCGATCCTCCTGTGATTTACTAACGTCTCTTTGTCTAAACATTCCTGGAGAGAGCGTCTTTTGGGATAAACCTTCTTCTTGTCTTTCTTTTTTTTTTTCTTGTGTGTGTGTGCGTGAGTGATTTTGTTTTGATGGCGATATTTGGTTTTTCTTTCTCTCTCTCTCTCTCTCTCTCTCTCTCTCTCTCTCTCTCTCTCTCTCTCTCTCTCTCTCTCTCTCTCTCTCTCTCTCTCTCCTCCTCTTTTTTTCCCTTGTTTTGTGTACGTGAAGGTTTTGATTTCGTTTCAGGTTTTTTTTTTCTCTCTTTCTCTCCCTTTTTCCTCTTTTTCCCTTTTTTGTGTACGTGAGGGTTTTCGTTTCGATTCCGATACTTTATTCTCCTTTTTTTTTTTTTTTTTTTGAGTAATTTGGTTATGCATTGTGTTTGTTGCTTGCAATTTGACATTGGGGGGAAAATACTACGATACAGTGGCTAGAAATATCACTTTACCTTAATCTAACTCGAATCAGACGGGAATATATCAGAATCGATCCTCTAAATATATCTCAATTGGACGTAATAGTACGGCACCCGACCTTAGGAAAAATAAATAGATAAATAAAACATAAAGAGATGAAAATAAATAAAACTGGACGTAATAGTACGGCACCCGACCTTAGAAAAAAATAAATAGATAAATAAAAAATAAAGATATATGAAAAATAAAATAAAAAACTGGACGTAATAGTACGGCACCCGACCTTAGAAAAAAATGATAAATAAAAAATAAAGATATATGAAAAATAAAATAAAAAACTGGACGTAATAGTACGGCACCCGACCTTAGAAAAAAAAATAGATAAAAAACTGAGTAATAGTACGGCATTCCACATCATCCGCATCAGTAGAGTCAAACATAAACATAAAACATGACGTAGAGAAAACGCTAAATATATAACATGATTTTATATATGGCAGTGAGAAGGCGCGTGGAACCAGCCGTCCCCTCAAATCCCCCTGTCACTGCAGCCTATTGGTTCTACAATCACGTGAAGAACAGCTGGTTTATTCCAAATCCCCGAGATCGGTCACATCCCCCGACAGCCACGTCATAGGAACCTCCTTCAACCTCCTAGAGTTATGTCTCAGGAACCGCCTCCCCCCCTCCCCCCCCCTCTAGGAACCTCCCACATCCTCCTAGATTTCTGTCTCAGGAACCGCCCTCCCCCCCCCTCCCCCCCTCTAGGAAACCTCCTCAACTGTCTCAGGAACCGCCCTCCCCCCCCCCTCTCCTCTTCCCTCCCTGTCTCAGGAACACTCACAGATCCCACAGGACCCCCCCCCCCAGAACAACGTCATAGGAACACCCACAGCAGAATTCCTAACCCGAGACTCCTCCTGTTCTTCGCATCCTACGGGCAAGGAGCTCGTTCACGCGGAAGAACATCTGCGCCAAAGAAGTTCTGAACGGATTTCAAGCACTCTCCTGGAGGGGGGGGGGAGAGTGCGGGCGTCTTGCTTGAACTCGAGAGAAAGGCGGAGGGAGGGAGGGGGAGGAGGGAGGGAGGAGGGAGGGAAGGAGGGAGGGAGGGAAGGAGAGGGGAAGGAGGGAGGGGGAGGGGGAGGGAGGGAAGGAGGGAGGGGAGGGGGAGGGAGGGAGGAGGGAGGGAGGGAGGGAGGGATGAGGAGAGGGAGGGAGGCAGATATAAAACAAGCAGTTGGACTTGTTTAACTATCAGCTTAGACCAAGGAACAAAAATATACATGTATACATAAGTACACACACACACACACACACACACACACACACACACACACACACACACACACACACACACGCGGCGCACAGATAAATAAATTCCTTTTCCACTAACAAATGTCTTCCGGGCGCCGTCATATTTCTCGTCTTTCGTCTATTATTCAGAGTTTGATAATGAATAATACACATGAGATTCTAAGAACATGAATAATGAAGCTAGATAATGAAATTGTAACGGAAAAGTCTAAGATCTCTTTTTTTTTATTTTTTTTACTGGTGATAATACTGTAGAGAGAATAAGGGATGTATATATATATATATATATATATATATATATATATATATATATATATATATATATATATATATATATATATAGAGATACCCCCCACACACACACACAGTGAGAGAGAGAGAGAGAGAGAGAGAAGAGAGAGAGAGGAGAGAGAGAGAGAGAGAAGAGAGAGAGAGAGAGAGAGAGAGAGAGAGAGAGAGAGAGAGAGAGAGAGAGAGACAGAGACAGAGACAGAGAGACACAGAGACAGAGAGAGGACAAACCAACAGAATTGCGTACACAGAGAGTGTCCTTGAGACGGCTTGTGTTATCACAGTTGAAAATAGCCACCTACTGTGTCAGAGTATCATTACAAAGAAAAGACTCAGTAAAAGAAAAAGAAAAAAAAAAAGAAATGTTTAGTAGTAGGATTTGTTTTTCTTTGTACACCTCGTCTTTCAGCGAATAGTACCCTTGTCTTTTGTCAACCTTTGTTAAGTGTCAAAATGTAATAATAGCCTGGGCGACAGTGTTAAAAGTTGGACCCGAGAGATAAAAGGTGATTATAATGTCTTGAAGGAGTTTGGCTTTCCTCTTCTTAAGATCTTAGAATACAGGTGTTGCTTGTCTGTTGATATGTTCTTCCTCGTGAGACATGGGGGGGGGGGGGGGGAGATAACCCCCTTGTGTTGGAATTACTCTAATTTCTGCCTCTGGTTACGAAAATTATGGCTGGTTTAAACTGATTTTGTCGTGTATGGAAAGGAGAAAAGTTTTGATCTCAGCATAACAGTTACATGTCTTAGCACAATCATGACATGTCTCAGTATAACAATTACCTGTCTCTAAGTGATCATTACATTTCTCAGCATGATCATTACATTTCACAGCATAATCATTAAGCGTCTCAGCATAATAATTCACCACCTTTGTCTTAATTTGTCTCTTTCTGTTCATCTTACTTGTGATGTATTATATAATCGTCTATAGTGATATAAATCAGCTTGTATTTTCCAAAGAAATAATCGCAAAGATTTCTCAGGCTTAAAAGACTCTTCCTTGAAGAATAATGATACATATGAATAAAAAATATCAATGATATTGACATATATGAAAAATGGTGTAATTTAATTCATTTTAAGGTTTCCAGAATTAGTGATGAATGATGGGGCAGAATGATGCCATACTGATCTGAAGTTTCATTGTTCAAAAATAATAGTAAATTCAAAATACTATTGAATCTATCTGAAATAACCTTGGATTTAATTAAGAGAGTAAAGAAATAACGAAGATTTTTTGTTAAGACTAACTTGACGCCGAACAAATGGTGGTCAGTGCGGCCGAGTCACTGAATTCGGTCATTTCAGAAACTGCATTCATTACAAATTTTGTCTCAACCCTACTTTCCATAGACCCGAAATCATCGAATTTCTATAAACCAAGGTCTCCTTCGTCCTTGGTGAAGACCTGTTAAAGACCTATGCTTTTTGGATTCTTGAGGAACATTTGGTCACAATACATATTCACTTCAAAGATACTGCAACCAAACTCTCCGCAAAGAGCAAGCAAGAACTTCTAAGCTGGTTGTACATAGTCACAGCTAATATTCTGTTACCGTGAAAGGGATTCATTATATCGTAGTTACACTGTTGGCACTATGGAAGACTTAAGTGAGAATCTTGAAGTTCAAAGGCTCCTTAAGCTGGCTCAAAGGGGTTTTAAACGGTTCTTTTGATCTGAACAACCACGAGAGAACATTATGTCTGCGCAGAGAATTCTCCCATTAGATATTTTTCTATCTTCCAACCCTAACGCTCGCTTCTAATTCCATGTCCTTTTCATTAGAGTCGGAATGCTTGTAAACATTGGATGGCAGGTCTTTTTGTAATGGATCTCGACAAATAAGAATTATGGTGAATTCTCTCACTCTTGCTTTCATTCTCTCTCTCTCTCTCTCTCTCTCTCTCTCTCTCTCTCTCTCTCTCTCTCTCTCTTTTCTCTCTCTCTCTCTCTCATCTTTTCGTCCCTAAGTTCTCGAGAAAAAGATTTCATTGTGAATCACACACACAAACAAAATCACACACACTATATATACATACATGTAAAAATTACACCACACAAGTATTTGTACAGACATTTAAAAATCACACACACACACACACACCACACACACA
>NW_020870657.1:110000-112500 GCF_003789085.1 Penaeus vannamei | reverse complement strand
GGATTTGAAGGAAACCCCAAGAAAACCCATTAATTATCTACCTAATTTTAATATGATAAGCATGACGTAACGGTCTTTAAAAGGCTTGTGGGGTGGATTGAATTAATTCCTCTGCTGAGTGTGTGGAATGATACAACGGTTATAGAAACGTTTGTAACCATTTCATTTTATTCTATGAACAAATTATAATAAACAGGTGGTATATCACAGTCTAAATATGAATTATAAACATTATGCGGAAAACTGGTAATATTCTTTTCAACTAACATAATTAAACGTTTGTAACCATTTCATTTTATTCTATAAATAAATGATATATACAGGTGGTATATCAGTCTAAATCTGAACTTTAAACATTTGCGGAACCAAGTAATATTCTTTTCAACTAACATAATTAAATTTTAAGGTAAACTCTACTTTACACCCTCCCATTGCCTACTAATTATAAATCAATAATTATAACAATAAACACGAAAAAAGAAAAAAATAATAAAAATGGAATGATAGGAACCCTCTTTCCGTTTATTTACATGGACATTAAGTAATCAATCATTCCCTTCTTTCTCGCTTTTCCTTTTTTTAAGCTTTACTTTGATATGCAATTCCATTCCCAATCTATTCCTTGGTACAAAACTATCTCCTTCGACTAATTCCGTTGCTATATCTACGGGCCATCCACAATATAAAAGGAAAATAAGATCTAAAAATGCTAGGACTGGCGTGTCATGGCGGCGGTTTTGGCGTCGCCTCATTTTCCCCATTTTCCTTCTCTCTACGTTCGAGATAAAGCAACGATTCCGTTTTAATTATCTTTATTCAAAACATATAGACACAGTTATATTAATTCACTTCTCAAGCATTAGAACCTCCAATATCCGGGTAAAACAAGATTTTGACACCCAGGACTTACATGTTTGTGTTCGAGGTTAAGGGACGACCCCGTCTGAGAGTTCGCGAGGACAAAAAGGCTGATTACTTTCTTCCCATTGAATAATCAACCTTTAAACAAACAAACCATGTCTTGATGATTATTTTGGGAGAGAGAGAGAGAGAGAGAGAGAGAGAGAGAGAGAGAGAGAGAGAGAGAGAGAGAGAGAGAGAGAGAGAGAGAGAAGAAGAGAGAGAGAGAGAGGAGAGAACAGGAGGAGAGAGAGAGAGAGAGAGGAGAGGAGAGAAGAAGAGAAGAGAGAGAGAGAGAGAGAGAGAGAGAGAGAGAGAGAGAGAGAGAGAGAGAGAGAGAGGAGAGAGAGAGGAGAGAGAGAAGAAGAGAGAGAGAGAGAGAGACGAGGAGAGGTAGAGAGAGATAAAGAAAGAAAGAAAGAATGAAAGAAAGAAAGAGAGAAAAAGACAGACAGACAGACAGACAGCAAGACAGCCAGTCATTCAAACAGCCAGACAGAGCACACGAGAGAGAAAGACCTCCTTGTTTAAAGGCCCCGATTTTTACCGAGCAGTCTCCAACACTTGGAAACTCAAGACCTCACGGATTTGTGTGTCTTGCTTATTAGTTTCGTATTTTTGCGGAGAGAAGTTAGCTCACGAAGCCAATTGGGTGTAAAACAATACCATCAAAGGATTCGGAGCGGGCGGGAAGGATCAAGATTCAAGCTACACCGAAATCTGATAATCAAGCTGATCTGCTAATCTCTTCTTCAGGAGGGGTAAAGATTAGAGTCGTGTGGTGGATTCGAGAATGAATGGCTGGTTAGAAATTCCGATTAGGCAGTCAATGGGATTAGAAAATAGAGGTATATGATTCGCAGAAGTGCTACTGATGAGAATAAGATAAAAAGAATAAAAAATATAATGAAGGTAGTGTGAAAACAACAATGATAAACGTGTTATCAACATTGGCTACAGTTGTTATAGTGACATTAATGGTGATGATCAAAATAATCATCACAATTATGGCCATTATCATTTGATTATCATTAAATGATAATCTTCCTATAACAATAATGAGTTTTATGACACAAATGATCGTTATTACTGTCGTTTTCATTATTATTATTAGTAGTATCATTATGTAAGCATTATCATAACCAGGATCATTATCATGAGCATCATCACCATCATTATCATGTCATTTTTTTTTATCCCTATTGCAATTATCATTACTATCATTATTTTCTGTAAATATATTTTCATTCGTAATTATAGAATATTGAACATGAAGACCTGCAAACTCGTTAGAATTCACATTACACAAAACAAATTGAGCTTCAGGTAACGACAATATACATTAAAGAAAAAAAAAGTTATATGCAAATTGTCCTCCAGTTTAATGACGAAAAAATCTTAATTACAGAGATGTTACTGAGCGACATGTTTTATTAAAGGAATTTCATTTATAGTCACTTTAACTGAAAGACAAGCTACTTATAACCACGTTAATTAAAACTGTTATTTAAAGAAAGTTAATTAAAGGCAATTTATTCAGACTATGTTAATCAAGTATATGTTTCTTAACCTGTCTATTAAGCACATTATTTCAAAGTGT
>NW_020870657.1:100000-102500 GCF_003789085.1 Penaeus vannamei | reverse complement strand
ATAATACGGTATTATTATAGTTCACTGCGATGTCTTCTTTTATATGCATGATTTGTTTTAATAGTCCTTGCTAAAATAAATAAATAAATAAATAGACAAATAAAAGAAAAAAAAAGAAAAGTAAAGAAAAATCGATTGGAAAGATTTGTTCAATAAAAACACTTTTAGAATCTGTTTTGATACTGGAAGTCGCATAATAATAAAAAAATGCCTTCTACTTTCTCGTAATAAAAAATATCCCCATTTTACAAAGCGCTCCAAACACCGCGTATAAACCACACACACACAGCAAAGCATATTCCCTCGCGCACCATATCTTTCCCCTCGCACCATACCATATCTTTCCCCTCGCACCATATCTTCCCCTCGCACCATATCTTTCCCCATCATATCTTTCCCCTCGCACCATATCTTTCCCTCGCACCATATCTTTCCCCTCGCACCATATCTTTCCCCTCGCACCCATATCTTTCCCCTCGCACCATATCTTTCCTGGCCCCCTCGCACCATATCTTTTCCCTCGCACCATATCTCTTTATCCCCCTCGCACCATATCTTTCCCTCGCACCATATCTTTCCCCTCACCATATCTTTTCCCTCGCACCATATCTTTCCCCTCGCACCATATCTTTCCCTCGCACCATATCTTTCCCTCGCACCATCTACCTTCCTCGCACCATATCTTTCCCTCGGCACCATATCTTTTCCCTCGCACCATATCTTTCCCTCGCACCATATCTTTCCCCTCGCACCATATCTTTCCCTCGCACCATCTTTCCCCTCGCACCATATCTTTCCCCTCGCACCATATCTTTTCCCTCGCACCATATCTTTCCCCACCATATCTTTCCTCGCACATATCTTTTCCCGCACCATCGCACCATATCTTTTCCCTCGCACCATATCTTTCCCTCGCACCATATCTTTCCCCTCACCATATACCATATCGCACCATATCTTTTCCCCGCACCATATCTTTTCCCTCGCACCATATCTTTCCCCTCGCACGCACCATATCTTTCCCTCGCACCATATCTTTCCCCTCGCACCATATCTACCATATCTTTCCCCTCGCACCATATCTTTCCCTCGCACCATATCTTTTCCCCTCGCACCATATCTTTCCCTCGCACCATATCTTTCCCCTCGCACCATATCTTTCCCCTCGCACCATATCTTTCCCTCGCACCATATCTTTCCCCTCGCACCATATCTTTCCCCTCGCACCATATCCCCTCGCACCATATCTTTCCCTCGCACCATATCGCACCTCCTTTCCCTCGCACCATAACCATATCTTTCCCCTCGCACCATATCTTTTCCCTCGCACCATATCTTTCCCCTCGCACCATACACCATCACACCATTTCCATCTCGCGTACATGGCCGATTCCGCAATGCTCTGTAGGGACGGCATTATGGCTCAACCGAACAAAAAAAGATGATTTTGAATTTTATTGTCTAATACCCTCTCTCGGAAGCCTCAAGACAGACCAAGAGATCCGGCGATTTCTCCTACGAACCTGAAGATATCTTTCTTCTTATTTCTTCTTCCTTTTTTTCTCTTTTTTCTTCTTCTTTTTTTTTCTCTCTTTTTTTCAGTTCGTGTTCTCAAGCCTTCGGGGGGAACAGGGTACGGCGATGCGGTATTTATAAGTCAAGTGTTTTTAGTCTGTCTGTCTGTCTGATCTGATCTGTCCAGGGATGTTTCGCATTCCCCGACCCTGCAACCTTTCAACTCGGAGCGCCACGATATGTATTAACTGCATTAGATCGAAACGGACGAAATGGTAATCGGATCGTGTTCGCTAGTTCGGCTGACATTCCTGTTTACCCGTAATACAAGCGGGAAATTTGCATAATGAGTTTTTCACGCCCCTTTTTTTTATCCATTTCCCTGCTCCACCCCCGTCATTTTTTTTTTTTTTTTTTTTTTGAACCTGTGAGAGTAGCGAGAATCTTTTTTTTCTATTTTTATTTTTTTCCTTTTTTTAAATATTTTTTTCATTCTTTTTAATTGACATTCTCTTCGTTCCACGTCCCAGTACACACACACAGACAACTCCAGTTCCAGCCAACAATTCAAAAAACCCCAACAACTGCGTGACAACACCAACTGCCTCGGTCGAACAGCTGTTACACTCTGCGGAATGTTCGACAACACTTTTCCCTTCGGCGGCGCCATCGCTTTCATCAGCTGTCTCGCGTCGCTGAGCCTCGCTTCATGACCCGACTTTAATCACATTCACTAAGTTGACAGAGAGGGAGGGAGGGAGGGAGGGGAGGGAGGGAGGAGGAGGGAGGGAGAGAGGGAGGGAGGGAGGAGGAGAGGGAGGAGGAGGGAGGGAGGAGGTATGGGAGGGAGGGAGAGTGGAGGGAGAGAGAGGGAGGGAGGGAGGGAGGGAGGGAGGGTATGAGGAGAGAGAGAGGAGAAGGGAGGAGAGGAAGAGGGGAGATAGTGGATGGGAGGGAAGCGGTATGGGTGGGTGATTGGATGGGA
>NW_020870657.1:72500-75000 GCF_003789085.1 Penaeus vannamei | reverse complement strand
GATAGATAAATAGATAGAAAAAGGAAGAGTACGAGAGAACGAGCATTTAACATCTAATATATATGCAAATTGCTGCCGGTACAGTTGGAGTCTATGCTTATTTTGTATTTTTTATGTTCACTTTAGAAAAAAACTTTGATATTCTCTCAGTATCTTGATATTTGCATGTCCAAGCGACAGTCATGTTTCGTTATCATTTTGTAAAGGAATTATCTGTCTGTCTGTCTGTCTCTCTCTCTCTCTCTCTCTCTCTCTCTTCTCTCATCTCTCTCTAATCTCTCTTCTCTCTCCCTCTCCCATCTCTATCTGTCTCTCTCTCTCTCTTTCTCCATCTCTATCTGTCTCTCTCTCTCTTTCTCCATCTCTATCTTTCTCTCTCTCTCTCTGACTCACTCTCTCTCTCTCTCTCTCTCTCTCTTCTCTCTCTCTCTCTCTCTCTCTCTCTCTCTCTCTCTCTCTCTCTCTCTCTCTCTCTCTCTCTCTCTCTCTCTCTCTCTCTCAATCTTTGTCTCTGTTTCTCTCTCTCTCTCTTCCCCTCTTTCTCTTATCTCCTTCCTTGCAGCTGTATTCTCTAGCTTCAAATTCCTCAACATCAGCTTCTAACCGATATGACAACAAACCATTACAACTTCACTTCTCCTGCAAGCATAATATGATCAATAACACTACGATCAATAATAGTTTCTTAATATGTTTTCTTTCTTAATACATACCAAAACTTCTCCCGACACGCTCTCTCTCACTCTCTCTCGCGCTTCCATACCACTAATTAAGAGAATGTAATTAAGCCTTCCTCTAATGATACCGGAATACCCGATGGAGCTGTGTGGCGAGCCTTCTCACAGACGCTAATCGAGGTTACTATCAACGAGGATTCAATAACGTCATTGCATCTATTTAGCGTAATAATCGTTATTGTCATCGCTTTCCAGTCGGTGCAGTTGTCCGGAGTGTCGACAAGGGGGAGGGGAGGGGGGGGGAGGGGGGGGGGGCGAGTTGTTGCGTGAAAATGGGAGCGTTGGTGCTGAACGTCTGAAATTGACTGTGTATTGTTAAAGGGTTGTTTCTGAAAGTGACTTTTTGTCATGTGTGATTGTGTGTGTGTGTGTGTTGGGGGGTGTGATATCTTTATTTATTTATCTATATGTTTATTATCTATTTATTTTTTTATTAATCAGTGTGATTTTTTGTGGTATGTAATCCTTCTTTGCTTGCATTTTTTCGTTAGCTTGATATTTCCGACAGTTATACACAGACAGACAACACATACCACATTTGATAATGAATAATGATAATGATAATGATAATGAGAGTAACAATAATTATACTACTACTTAATAATATATAATAATAATAGCAATAATGATTGATAATAATAATCGATAATAATGATAATGATAATGATGATGATAATAATATTATAAAATTGATAATAATTATAATGATGATGATGACATGATGATGATGGATGAATGAATATATAATAATAATAATAATAATAGAATAATAATGACAATGACACATAATAATGAAAGTGATAATAGAAAGGATAATAATGATAATGATGATAATAATAACAATAATAATAGTAATAATAATGTTATCAATAATGATAACAATGTTAATATAAAAGTGATGATATTAATTGACGATGAAAACGATAGTGATGACAACAACAACAACAATAACAATAATAACAATGATAGTATTATTAGTGATAGTTACAACAGTAGAGATGATAATGATAATAAAAAAAGAGACTAACAATTGCGACAGTTATAAAAATGATCAAGTTGATTATAAAGATGATGATGATAAACAGGGCATTTTAATAACGACATTAATATTAACAATGATTATAATGACGATGGTGTCGAGGATAATGAAGGTGATGATGTAGATGGTGATGATGATCATGATAATGGTCATGGTGTTGAGGAAAATTAAAGTGATGGTGATGATGATGTGATGGTGATGACAATGGTGTTGAGTATAATGAAAATTATGATATAGGTAATGATGATGATGATGATGATAATAGTGATGATAATGATGATAATGTGATGATGAAGATAGTAATGATAATGATGCTGATGATGAAGATTTATGATAATGAGTAGTACTTTACAAAGAAAAAAAAAAAAGATATTCAATTAGCACAAACATCATCTACATCATCACCATCATAACTATTCTGAAACGAAAACTTTTCCTCGCCGTCAACGAAAAGTTCAGCACTTAACAGGGAACAGCCAGTAATGGAGCTTATGATGAAGCCTTGTTAACTAGGCTTCTTACAGTAGAGGTTTTGTTATCCTTTGGTGTAGATGGAGAGAAGGGAAAATGGGAAGGAGAGACAGAGACAAAAACATGGGGAAACTAAAAGAATGTTAAAAAAAAAGAAAAAAATGATAGGTCGGTATATTCTACGCTGGTAGTTTGTATCTAACTATTAGTCTATATGTTTGTATGTATGTTTTCTATCTATCTGTCTATCTAT
>NW_020870657.1:47500-50000 GCF_003789085.1 Penaeus vannamei | reverse complement strand
TACTTCTCTCTAATGCTCTTTATTTCCCAAAGTTTCCTTCCTACCTTTGGTTATAAAATCATAAGGTGAACTTTATTAGAAAATCTCTATTTCCTCCTCTTAATCAGCTGTTTGGAAACTTTTTTATGAGATAGCGGGACGAGGCCATATTATAGGAGTAATAATAGGCTTGGGTGGAAGAGTGAATGAAATGTTAGTGGTAATTGATATGATAATGATCATGATAAATGTTTTAAAGTTTAGTTGGATAATGTTATTATCATTACAATTGTGGTATTAACGGTAAAATTATATTATTATTACTCTTGGAGGTATCCTTAGTCCTTTTATATACTATATATATATATAATATATATATATATATATATATATATATTATATATCATACACACACACACACACACACCACACACACACACACACACACACACACACACACACACACCACACACACATACACACACACACACACACACACACACACACACACACACACACACACACACACACACACACACACACACACACACACACACACACTCACATATATACATACAAATAAATACAAAAATAAATATATACCTATATTTATACATACACACACACAGATATTCACATAAAATTTTACTCCAAAAGAAAGCCAGAGAGAGAGAGACACAAAGACCCAGACAGACAGCCACCGCCAGCGAAAGGAGGAAGGAGGACAGCGGAAGATAAGCAGACGGTCTTAAAAAAACAAGACCCAGGAAGACAGGAAGCTCTCAAAGCCAAATCAAATTACCTTGGGCTGGAAACATGGATCTCGACGGATATTAAAAGACTGCCATGGGAGGGATGGTACCATGAGATGAAGGTTCAAGAAGGGAAGGACCGAAGGGAAAGAGAGAACATGGGGAGGATTCTGCAAATACGATGAGTGGTGGGATGTCTTGGTGGGATCTCAGATTGTCTTTTTAAGGCGATGTGATGGATGCAAGTATTTGAAAATCGAAGTGGAGTTTTGTATTTTTTTATATTGAGATCTAATTGTGTTTTATTCTTTTATATGTATATTTCTTTCTGGGATGTATAGTGTTATTTGTATAGTGTAGGGTGTTATGTGTCTTTTAATGTTAGAGAATACTCATACATATACGGAAGCCCACATACATGCATATATTATGCGACATAGTTTATTACAAACACACAGACACACACAAGCAAACAAAGACACACAAATAATCACAAACCCCTCCAGATTCATCATAACAAATGCACTCCCACACACATTCACAAATACTAACACACACACAAAAAAGCACACAGCCAAACACACACACAAACAAGACAAAACCGTCCCCACAAATACACTCCACAAACAGAAACAGTCATTCCCACCCCTTAAAAACCATCCCACAAAAATACCCCCCCCCCACGGTCCTCCTTTAAAAACCTCCCCCCCCCACAAACACAACCCCCCCCCCGCCTCCCCTCCCTTAAAAACCTCCCACCCCCCAAACACAAAATCCCCCCTCGCCCCCTCCATTAAAACCTCCCCACAAACACCTCTCCCCCCCAAACAAACACAAAATCCCCCACCTCACCCCTCCTTAAACCCCTCCCCCATCCTCAAATTCCCCGCACAAACAAAAGCAACACGAGGAGCGAGCCAGACCCTCCTTTCGCTGCAAGATCCCGCCGCCAAAGAAAGAACAAGATAACAGGGAGCCTAAGATAAGCCCGAAGATCTTAGACGGTTAATTTCCGGTAAAGGAAGAGGAATTATTATCGTTTATTATCTTTTATTCCTTTCTTTGTTGTTGTGTTTTTTCTTATTTATGATTGATGGTGTTCGTAGCGTTGTGGATGTAAGGTTTGATTTGTATTTGTGTTCGTGTGTGAAGTAGAAGAGGGGGTTTAGATATGAATAATTGGAAATAGGATTTTTTTGTGTATGAATTTTTGTTGTGTGTGTTTGTTTCTGTGTGTGTGGTGTTTGTTCTTTGTGTTTGTGTGTTGTTTGTTTCTTTGTGTTTGTGTGTTTGTTTTGGGTTTTTTGTTTGAGTGTCGGTTTGTTTCTTTGTGTGTGTGTGTGTTTTTTTGTGTGTGTGCTGATTTCTGTAAAATTAATTCATACTACAATACCTGCAGACTTTCGATCTGTAAAATCGCTACATGTTCGCCAGTGAATTAACGATGATTTAGTTTTGTTGAGAAATTATTTAAGCAAACGTTTGATAATTTATCGATGCAAAAAACAAAAAAACAAAAACAAAAAACAACAAAAAACACGGATCCGGTTGAGTATATATATATATATATATATATATATATATATATATATATATATATATATATATATATATATATATATATATATATTATATATATATATATATATATATTCATTTCAAACAAGCAATATTCTCAAGTAACATAATTTATACATAAGGTTAACTTTATACCCTCCATTTTCCTACTAATTCTAAATCAAAAATCATTTTCATAAAAAAAAAAAAAA
>NW_020870657.1:32500-45000 GCF_003789085.1 Penaeus vannamei | reverse complement strand
GTATGCATGTAGTTCATAATATCAAGGTTTACGTTTTATTCAATATTTTAAAATATATTAAAATATATATATTAAAATATTATATTAAAATATATTAAATATATTAAAATATATTAAAAGTATGCGTTTTATTCAATGGAGTTTTGTTATTTCTTTCCAGCAAGGTATCTGATTTGCTTAGACCTGTGACCTAACTATCGTAACTGAAAATTATATTGGGGGAATTGGAACAGCATAGATAACATTGCAATTGACAATGAAAAGGAATGTTATAAAACTAATGATCGTTATTTTTTTCATAAAGATCGTCTTAATAACATAAATGCTATAATTCAAGAAAGCTATTGTTATTATTATTGTCAGCGAAACTAATGTAGCTTTTGTTAACTCTTCATTATCATAAATAGGCAATGATAATTTGTCTATGTTTTGGTTAGCGTTGGTTAGTTGGTTGGTTAGCAGGATAATTAAAAAAAAAGTGTGAACAGATTTTTATAAAAAACAAAACAAATTAAAACAAAACAAAACAAAACAAAACAAAACAAAACAAAACAAAACAAAAACAAACAAAAAAACGAGAGTTGGGTCACAGCTCAACGTAGATGCTATTAAATTTTGATCCGAATCCAGGATTTTTTAAGGACTCACTAATATTGCTAAATAGAACACCGACGTCACCTGTGTGATTTTAATGTGATTCTTCAAGTGTGAATAATTTTCATTGCATCAGTGACCCTATTGATTTGAGGAAGGTATGCGACCTCAGTCTTTATAGTTATTGATATTGCTTTGGCCATTATCAGTTTCATCTCCATTCGCAGAGATAAAAATAATTCGACAACAGTAACTTGACCAGCCTTCATAATGATAATTAAATGATAGAATATTCATATTTTATTGTTCTGAACATTAACATTACACCTATTAATACCAGTGCTTCACAACTGTGAACTTTATCACTATCCTTCTCTATTCTTAGTTGATACTGTCACTTTCACAATCAATTTCCCTATTGCTACCTTATATTAATAAATCAATTGCATTAACTGAGCAAAATAATAATAATAATAATAAAACAATAATAACAACAGTAATGACAATAATAGAAAAATAAAAATAAAATAATAAAAATAATTATAAGCCTCAATGAAGTTTCGCTAAAATATCTTCAAAGGCTTTACGTATGTGAGATGTAACCTCAAAACACTAGCAATAGATTTTGCTCTGTGGAAATAACTCTCACTTAGACTTTTCACAGAATTGCCACAAAGAACATCTTGCTCTCAATTAAGTAGAGTTTAATTACAGGACACGAAGGGATGATAGAACTCGGCCTCCTGTGCTGTTCTTCAATGCCAACACTACCATTGTCTCTTTAAGTATCTCGTATAACTTGTTGAGAACTTCATTAACAGCAAATTGAATCGTTAAAGTTTCTTTTTGATTTTGTTGAAAGCTATTCTGGATAAAGTAGAATAGTTGGTCTACTGTCCTCACCTTTGTGTTGCGAATTGGCTGATGATGTTGGATGCTGAAGTGTGCTCAGTTGGTACTGCATCATGCACTGTAACACACGAAGTGATATATGTATATATGCATGCATACATACACACACACAGACACACCTATATAAATACATACAATTATATATGTACACACACACACACACACACACACACACACACACACACACATATATATATATATATATATATAATATATATATATATATATATATATATATATATATATATTATATATATATATACATATATAATGTAATATGTATATAACATATAATAATATATATGTATATATATGTACATATATATATCTATATCTATCTATCTATCTATCTATATATATAATATATATATATATATATATATATATATATATATATATATTTATATATATATATATATATATATATTATATATATTATATATATATATATATATATATATATATTATATATATATATATATATATATATATAATATATATATATATATATATATATATATATATATATATATATATATATGTGTGTGTGTGCTGTGTGATATAATATATATATATATATATATATATATATATATATATATATATATATATATATATATATATATATATATATATATATATTATATATATATATATATATATGTATGTATAGTTGATTTCTCTGTGGTTTTATAAACAAAGATTACCTTAAAATAAACATACTTTAAGTGAAATACAGGTCTGTTAGCTTTTTGCATATTATTAATAACATACATTTCAATAATGGGATATTAAATAAGACGATTTGTCTTACACAAGCTTGTCAACTCTAGCCTGCAAGGTGAACAGCTTGACGGTATATCAGGAAATAAAACTCTAATAGTGCATAAAAAATTAATTTAAAGCTGCTGGGATGTTAAGTGTATCTGCCCTTTTCGTTAATCTGACATGGTTTCATCAATACAAATATACATACAGAGAGAGAGAGAGAGAGAGAGAGGAGAAGGGAGAGAAGGAAAAGGAGAGGAGGAAAGGGGAGGGGAGGTGAGGGAGAAAGGGAGATAGGGAAAAGGGGGAGGAATATGGAGAGGTGGAAGAGGGGAAGAGGTGGGAGGAGAGAGGAAGAGAGGAGAGAGGAGAGAGGAGAGAGAGAGAGAGAGAGAGAGAGAGAGAGAGAGAGAGAGAGAGAGAGAGAGAGAGAGAGAGAGAGAGAGAGAGAGAGAGAGAGAGCAGAGAGAAGAGCTTACATCAGCTTCACGATTCCATTAAAAATATATAAGTTCCAAATACTATAATAGTAATTTCAATCTTTACTTTCAGCCTTGGAATCACAGAAAGCATAATAAAAAAAAAAAAAAAAAAATAATATAAAAAAAATTGGCAGATCAATAATCATATCTCGAATTCCATGATTCCCGCTAGACTCTTGTCAAATGCATTCGTTGAAAATGTTAGAGTTTACATTAATATTTCGCTAATGAATTTCCGAAGTCAATAACACAATGCTATGATATTCCCATCTTTTTTTAAAAGTCATTCCGTCATCGTATTTATTTATTTTTTAACAATATGTTTTACAGAGTGAGGATTCTATTATTTGCACGTGTACTACCTTGTTTCAGATATCATATAATATGGTAAAACTGGAACAAATTCAGCTTTTGTGGAATTTTATAGTTCATCCTCAGAAACATGATATTCCCTGGACACTAACTTCAAGTACACGATAATCCCACTGATGTTCATTTTATTCCACAAAGGTTTCCATTAACACAATCTTATTAAACATGTCTATTCGCGTTTAGTTTGACAATGATTAAGGTTTGAGCTAGTCTGTGATTTCATTTCTAGTTAAGCTGAATTACCAAAGATATTAATAAAATAAAGAAAAACATGGCATAACCTATATTGTAATGTAGGCCGTTAGCAAGACACATACAATATACACGGAATCTTTTTTTAAATATGTTCCTGTTCCTGTAGTACAAAAACAAACAAACAATAAAACAAATATTTCAGTTCATATATGTCGTAGCTAGAACAAACAAATATTTCTGTATTTCTTGAATATGTTCCTAACAAGTGACTATTTCAGTATATGAATGATTAAACAACCAACCGTGTTTATACTGTACTACAAAAAACAAACAAACTATTATTTCAGTTCATATATGTCGTAGCTAGAACAAACATAATCTGAAGTACAAGTGTGATCTTAATCAAAATGTACGAAATTAGAGATGAATAAAGGCAAGTGTGATCTTAATCAAAATGTACGGTCATTGGTTTCTTCTAATGATATATGTGGATGAGAATATTTTGCCAATATATTCTTATCATTATGACATTTATTTCGTAATAGTAAGGTATTGGAAGGATATGTTTCACAAGTCAAAACGAACTAGGTAGCAAATTATAGTAGTTATACCGTATATCTATAAAACTAAATATCTTTTGACAAGAAACCACTTCCTCAGACTGAAAATACAAGACAGTTCCTAAAAGAAAGAAAGAAAGAAAAAAAGAGAAGAAAAAAGAAAGAAAAAAAATAATATATATAGATAGATAGATAGATATATATATATATATATATATATATATATATATATATATATATATATATATATATATATATATATATATATATATATATATATATATATATATATAAGGTACAAAAGAGATGGTTTACACTTAAGTGGTTGATGCTTATTCACTGATTTAAAGAAAAAGAGAAGTGTCACAAGGGAGTTGAGCCAAGGGTAACGTAATATTAATTCCAAAATTCACGTGGGTGGAATTTTGGTCGCTAAAAAGCGTTGTCTCGCTACTCTCCACATTCCGGAAATATCGGAAATGGCTGATGTAAATGATATCGTATATACAGAAATAGCTACAATATCAAATTATTATTAAACATATATGAATATATATACATCAAATTATCATCTTTTATCTATATATTTCTTATTTTGGTTGTTTTCCATTAATCTTTGCAGAGATAATGTTGTGTTTGTGTTTGTACTTGTGTTCAAAAGATATAGTTTACCAAAATGCCCAAAGCCATACCTACAAATGCATTTTTTAAAAAGTTTTATATCCAGAACAGTGTAAGAATACAATATGATAATATGATATTGAAAGTACACAGATATAACGGGATAAAATTTTGTATTGGGTACAGTAGTTATAATGGAATACCTAAAAGAATTGCTTTCAAATACCGTTATATACTTATCTAAAAAGTTGAGTGAATACGGAATATCAGAAAAAGTATAAATAAACACATACATTATATTTGTTATTTGCATTCCTTAAAACTGTAAATAAAAATAAATATTTATTCTATTGAAGAAGAAACCCAATTTGGAAATTCATATGTTATACATCAATGAATAGAAAAAATTACAAAATGCACGACCTTAAAAAAAATAAACTATGTGATACCAGTAAAGAACTTAAATCTCTCCTTCAGTCCCTCACTCTTCACACTCTCCTTATCTATCACACTCACTCCCCCTTGCTCTCTCCCATATTCACTCCTCTCTCAGTCACCCACTCTCTTCCTAACCCTCCTTTTCCCTCAATCCCTCACTCTCTCCCTCATCCATCTTTTTCTCACACTCTTTCTTCTCCCTCAATCCCTCAGTCTCTCCCTCACCCATCTTTTCTCACACTCTTTCCTTCTCCCTCAATCCCTCACTCTCTCCATCATTATTTTTTTCAGAAGTATCTGCGTTAATTCTTTTCCTTCTATCTCTCTCCATCGATTTCTTTCGAATATGTAACACGGTATCATATGATAAATAGGATAAATCAATAAGCAACAAATGCACTCTGCCAATCGCGTGACAACGGTGGCTTGACACTTGACAATACCACGAATTCTCCGTGACACGTGAGAACCGATTGTCAACAATGCATCTATAACCAACTATTTGCTATCGACACTAATGTTGAATTTAATCAAAACGAATATTATGGTCCGTTTTTTTCTTCTTCTCCGTGTTCCACTTTTTCTTTTTTTTCTTTTTTCTTTCTTTCTTTGTTCGTCTTCCTTTTCCTTTTTTTTTGTTCTTTCTTCTCTTCTTCTCCTCTTCTTCTTACTCTTACTCTTCTGCTTCTAACAAAAGAACATATTAAAACGAATGACAAAATGACTTCGCACACTCCAACTTGAACTCAAACAAACAAAAACAATCTAAAAAATGCAGACTCAAAGCATCATCCCCCTCCAAGTTTCTTAACATCAAAGAGAACACTGATCGCTGATTCTCACTCGAGTATGATTACAACATTCCCTCCGAATCCCGAGCTTAACCGAAGCTTCGAAGCGTCTCGTTTAAGTGATTCAAACTCGCGAAGCAGACCAAGGTTGGAAGCAGACGAGTCTCTGATTGGCTATTCGCACATCAAGATCTGTGCGAATAAATTACTCGATCGATTAAGGGGGGGGGCGGATTAGGACGTCAATCGGGGTATATGGAATATAGGGAGAGGGATGGGGTGGATAGAGGGGGGAGGGACGGAGAGATGAGAAGGAGAGGGAGGAGGGGGAGGGAAGGGAGAGAGATGAGAAGAGAGAGGGGGGAAGGAGAAAGGGATTGGAGGAAGACAAGGGACAGGGTTGAAAAAAGGTAAGGAGAACGGGAAAGAGGGTGGGAGTGAGGGAGGGGGAGACAGACTGAGAGAAAGAGAGAGAGAGAGAGAGAGAGAGAGAGAGAGAGAGAGAGAGAGAGAGAGAGAGAGAGAGAGAGAGAGAGAGAGAGAGAGAGAGAAGATTGGAGTGAGGGAGGGGGAGACAGATTGAAAAAGTAATGTATTGTTACGGTATATAATCAGATATTACAATCAATAAGACAATATATATTAAATTCAATACATAACGTATTTATGTAGCTACATCTACGTATTATCTACTAATTAGATTCATATTGTTATTTACTGTTTCCATCGTTATTTTAGATATGTATCTGATTTGTACCTTGATAATGGCAAGGAAAATTGTTTTTAAAGAATATTTCACAACCAATTTTCACATGCAGGAAAATAGGATAGAGAAATTAGTAATAAAATCTACGGTACCTAAACATCTATATTTCACCACCTGTGATACTTCAAGTACTTGATAAAATAAATAATTTAATAAACGGATACATATAAAGCCTGAGAAAAATCTGAAGAATGAATAGATGAATACACAGATAGATAAGTGAATAAATAGATACGGACATTTATCCTAATCAATAAACAGATTAATTAATGATATCAAGAAATAGAATAAAGTGAAACAAACAACAATTAACGCTGGGAATATTCATCTGGTCCCGAGCCAAGTCGTCGCGACAGCCCTATAAACCACAACAAGATATTATCATAACTTGGTAAGAGGGATGTTAATAGTGTAGATTAGGCATGTATGTATTACGTTTCGCATTATGTCTTCTTTTTATTTTCTTCTTCTTTTACATTTGTTTTTCTTTTTCTTCGTCTTTAACCTATTTTCTCCTCCTTCTTCTTCTTCTTCTTCTTTTTTTCTTCATCTATTTCTTCTTCTTTCCTCTGTCTTTTTCTTCTTCTTCCTTTTCTTCTTCTTTTCTTCTTCTTCTTTTCTTCTTCTTTTCTTCTTCTTCTTCTTCTTCCTCCTTCTTCTTCTTCTTCTTCTTCTTCTTCATCCCTCCTCCTCCTAATTATGATAACCACAAAACCATAAGCTTTGTGACTTGATAAACTGATGGTGATGACAATAAAGAAGAAAATTTAATTAAAATCATCAGAACAACAGTGATACCAATATGGGAATAATCATCATCATGACTAGAATAATGATGATAGTATTGAAGATTGTAACAATAACAGCAATCACGATAACACAACAACAATGATGATATTAATGATGATGATGATGATGATAACGATGACAGTAGTAGGAGCTAATATGATGTGAAAAATCAGAAATCAAAAATGAAAAGAAATGATAGCAATTACAACAAAAACTTATAAGAAAAAAATACTGCTATCCGTTAGATCACAACAATGAAATCCAAAAATGAAGAAAGAATATTATGAAGAAAGGATCCTCCCCTAAAAAAAAAAAAAAAAAAAAAAAAAAAAAAAAAAAAAAAAAAAAAAAAAAAAAAAAAAAAGGTCATATTGTCTCAGCACAGACGGTGAAGTCAGACTGATGAAGGGACATAAACGAAATTATCCGATGCATTTGAGAGAGATAACTTTCGAAGTTCAACAATTCAGACATTTTTAATCAGAAAACTTCACGGGGATTTGACGTTTTGACCTGACGTCATATAAGGGACTAAGTTTTGTTTTTATTCATTATCATATATTATATATATCATATATTAATATTATCATATTAATGCTTTATTATTATGAGCATCAAGCTTATCATTGTTATTATTTCCTGAAATGATCATAATCATTAATATTTTTGCTATTTCTTATTATTTTTTTGTATTTCTCACCTTCAAAACAATTATTATCACTATTAGCATTATTTACCAAAACAATTATTATTATCATTATCATTACTGCTAATGCTACCACTCCTATTAGCATTACTATCATTGTCATCATCATCATTTTACAACAAAGAAAACAAAGGAATATGATTTTCACTCAATTCGAAATGTAGAGAGAAAATGAAATATATAAATAATAGAAAAATGATCAAAGAAGTAACTGGAAATGTAAAACGAGATGAAATATAACAATAATAGGAATGTGATCAAAGAAGGAAAGAGAATAGACATGGCGATAAAATGTATCTTATGAACAAAGATAAGAAAGAACATAAGAAAAAACTATGTGGGAGATATACGGATGACGGTGAACAGAAGGCAGAAGGCAAGAGGAAGGAGAGCTGTGAATAGAGAGGATTAGAAGAGGCAGGGAGGGCAGCGAAGGCGAGAGAGAGGGAGAGGGAGAGAGGAGAGGAGGAGAGGGAGAGAGAGAGAGAGAGAGAGAGAGAGAGAGAGAGAGAGAGAGAGAAGAGAGAGAGAGAGAGAGAGAGAGAGAAGAGAGAGAGAGAGAGAGAGGGGAGAGAGGGAGAGGGAGGGGGGAGAGGGGAGAGGAGAGGGAGATAGATAATAGATAGATAGATAGAGAGAGAGAAAACAGAGAAAAACAATCAGCGAAAAAAATGAGAAAAGAGATCAGAGAAGAAGAGAGACACCCCCCCCCCCCAAAAAAAAAAAAAAAAAAAAACGACGAGCAGATAGACACAACTCGAGAAATAAATCAACCCAGGCTTACTTCGGGCACATCAACAGCCAGGACCCCCACCCCCCATCCCCCCCCCCCCATCCCACCCTCACCCCCACCCCCCACCGCCCACACCGGACCCCCTCCCCCCCTCAGCGAGAAGACAGGAATACTCGAAGACAGACGCTCTTCGCAGGACTCCGCCAGGGCCTTCGGGAGGGTGTTTCCTCCCCGTGCCATCACTCTTGCCAATCCCTGGAGGTGAAGTCCCGGCGTCCTTGATCCTTCATCTGAGACAGGCGCGAGGGAACTGTCACGGGAGGTGATTGATGAGTTTTTAACAACGTGTCTTGTAGTTTGTCCTCGTTTCGGTGCTGTAGCGTATGTAGTAGACACGGGGGTAGATGGCTGGGGTGGGGTATGGATAAGGTAATAGGTGTTTTTCATTTATTTTATCCTAAATGTTCCTTCCGGCGTATTTGTCGAGGAGTTTTGTGTTTCTGTTGAATGTGTATGTATGAGAGAGAGAGAGAGAGAGAGAGAGAGAAGAGAGAGAGAGAGAGAGAGAGAGAGAGAGAGAGAGAGAGAGAGAGAGAGAGAGAGAGAGAGAGAGAGAGAGAGAGAGAGAGAGAGAGAGAGAGAGAGAGAGAGTCGCGATCGAAATTCTCTTAAAACTGATTTTGTTTCCATCACTCAAAGTACCTGTTTCATGACCTTAGTAGTTAAGAAAACTTGTTTACACTGTACGTATACTTTTCTTATCTATCCATCGATATCTTTTTATATATCCATCTTTGTCTGTCTTTTCAATCATTCGATCGTTCCATAATTCATACTCCCTTTGTTTATTATTATTATTATTATTATTATTATTATTATTATTATTATCATTATTATTATTATTATTGTTATTAGTTAGTAACAATACACGTCTCTTATGATTCAGCTCTATAATATTTAGGATTAAATTTGATCAACTCTTTTGTGTTCTTTTTTCCATCAATCCATTCCTGCCATTCCATCGGTTCACCTTTGATTATATCCATCAATATTTGACTATTAAATTCTTTTAATCCATCTCTATATAATCCATGTTTTTTTCTTGCCAGTTAAGCATTCATCTTCGTCTATACATCTATTCATCAATGTCAAATCAATCCACCCATCTTTCATATATAATCCGTGTTTTTTTCTTCCTATTTAAGCATTCATCTTCGTCTATACATCTATTCTTCTATGTCAAATTAATCCACCCATCTCTCGTCAGGGTTCAATTAGCAAAGAACCTCACAGACTACAGTGTGTCTGACCACTAAATGAAACTTCAGTCAATAGATACGAAAGGTACTTCCAGAATAGCATAAACACTGTGAATAATAATAATAAATAATAAATAATAAACACTGTGAATAATAATAATAAATAAACACTGTGAATAATAATAATGAATAATAAATAATAAACACTGTGAAACTCGTACCAAAGTCAACCGTGTTTTATTTATATGTTATGGAACAGTGTCTTTAATACGTTTTAATCTATTAGAAAAAGAGAAGGAAACGCAGCTAAAATTTAGTTCAATTATTTGAATAATTTAAATTCTCTCAAAATATATGATTATAATAATTCTGATATTGACACAGATGGAGAAAATAATTGAGATAATCCTATGGTTATAACATTGAATAGAATAATAATGACAGGTATACCGATAATAGTCATTAGAGTAAAGTTAGTGATAATGATAAAAATAACAGTTATACAAACAAACGTAAAAACCATAGCATAACACAAACAACAACAAAACACAACAACAACAACAACGAGAACAGTACTGCAGAAACGTCTTTTGGGAATACAGTATAAAGATAATAACTAGTCTGGAGAAAGAAATAGAGGAAGATAGTTGTCTTCTCTGCGCCTGTCTCTGCAACTTCACTCCCAGAGTCCGCAGTGCGTGATAGTCGGTGATAACGAAAATGTTCTTATCTTTCCCCGATAACAAGAAGAACACCACCCCGATAACAAGAGGAACACTTCACATTTATCGAAACGGCAACGGGGATGTTAATTCGATTGCGGTAATTTTGTAAATGATATTAGAAGTGTTACTAATGAAAATCATGTAATTCACTTTTTGTATCTTTTTTGTGTATGCATGATATAAATACATGAATAGTTTCTAGTTGTGTACTGGCAATCGTTATTGTAGTAGTATTAATACAAATTAAAATATTTTTAATTTTATTATATGATGATGATAGTAATGATTATAACGATAATAATGAAACAACAATAATAAAACAAGAACAATAATAATAACAATAGTAATAACTATTATCTATTTCCTAATAATAATAACAATAATAACGATAATAAAAATGATGATAATGATGATGATGATAATAGTAACAATAATAATAATAATGATAATATAATAATAATAATAATAATAATAATAATAACAATAACGATAATAACAATATCAATAACATTAATGATGATAATAAAAATGATTATGATAATAATGATAAGAAATAATAATAATAATTTGATACAGATAATCATAAAAATGGTTATCATATTAATGAAATGGTAATAATATTATTATTTCTTTTATTAACATTAATAAAAAAAACGTTATTGACATCCCTACCACAGTTATTATCTTCATAACCAACACCATCATCATCAACATCCATCAAAAAAATAAACATTATTCTCACTTCCTTATCTTCCAAGTGTCAGGTCAGCAAAATGACCAGGAAGGCTCTGAAACCCATCCTTCAGAGGTCACGCGAAAAACACCCTCCAAAATCAGAGAAAACATGAGGTCACGAACACATATGTCCATCTCAGGCAAAGTGGATCATTGGCTCGAAAATTCCCCAGCGGATGGGCGTGTGTTTGTGGGTGGGAGTGTGCGAGGGATAGAGGGAAGGATAAGGAGAGGTGGAAAGGGAGAGGGAGAGAGATGGGATGTGTTCAGACGCATCGTTTGTATGTAGGATAGACACGCTATGTTTTCATATATATATATATATATATATATATATATATATATATATATATATATATATTATATATATATATATATAACCGTGACAAATGTGGAAAGGTATGAATGAGAACGAATATCGGTTTCGATTATATCTTCGTCAGATACATGTATTTCTGACGAAGATATAATCGAAACCGGTTAGATAATCTCTTGTATTGTGAAGATATTCGTTCTCATTCATACCTTTCCACAATATATATATATATATATATATATATATATATATATATATATATATATATATATATATATATATATATATATATATATATATATATATATATATATATATGTATGTGTGTGTGTGTGTGTGAGTATATATGTATGTATATAGATACACTCACACATATATGTATATATATTTATCCATATATACATTCACATACATACACACAAATATAAATAAATATATTCTCTCACACATGTACGTACATATGTACTCTATTTCTCTCTCTCAGTGAGAGTGAATGAGTGAGTGATTGAGTGAGTGCGTGAGTAGGTGAGTGATATAGTGAATGAGTGAGTGAGTGAGTGTGAGTGAGTGTGAGTGAGTGTGAATGCGTGAGTAGGTGAGTGAGATAGTGAATGAGTGAGTGATTTGACTGAGTGCGTGAGTAGGTGAGTGAGATAGTGAATGTGTGAATGCGTGAGTAGGTGAGTGAGATAGTGAATGAATGAGTGAGTGAGAAAGTGAGCGAACGAGTGCGTGAGC
>NW_020870657.1:22500-30000 GCF_003789085.1 Penaeus vannamei | reverse complement strand
CCCGACTAGCATCCAAAAGTTATTTGCTCTGGGAAAAAAGTTATTTCGTTATTTAACACAGAAAAGCGTTGCGGCTGGAAACCTGGATTGAACAAAAGCTCATGAAACAAACAACATTAAATCTTTTACACAGCGTCCATGCATAAATATACAAATATCACTTTATCGTTATTTCTTTTTCTATCATGTTTCTGTATAAAAATACCTCGCTACATCGACTTGATATTAATAAAACGGTTATTTCACTTAGGTTAAATGTGGAGCAGCGCACAAAACCTACTTATTTAGGAGTACCTATTACCGGCCCCATGATTCACTATAATTTATGGTAATGATTTAAGGAGCAGTATAAACCAGTAAAGTCTTAGAGCAATAAAATATGTGAGGTTAGGAGTCCGCGGTTAAGGCTTTTAAAATAAGGAGGAAGCTGCGACTGAGGTTTAGGAACAGACTTTTATCTCTAAGTTTCATGGTAATGTTTTTTTTTATTTTTTTTTATTGTTAGAGAGATACGATTAGCACAATCTTTTTATCTTGAGATGAATATAGATTCTTCATCCTCACCACATCATGATCATTACCGTCATTATCATTATCATCCTTCTCTTCATCATTAGCATCACTACCATCGCCATTATCACCATCATCACCACCACCGCCATTATCACCACCACCACAATCATCACCACCACCATCACATCACCATTTCCATCACCATTACCACCATCATCACCACCACCACCATTTAAACGATAGCAGTGCCATACAGACTTCCAAATTCCACAGAAGTGATTTGGTTTAATTCTTTATGCAATCAGCTTATCCTAATTGATGCCAAATGCCTGAATAATATGGAATTTCAATCGTTATCAGATCGAAGGAAACATGAAAAGGAATAATTTGGAGACCGCCATATTTGCAATAAAACTTCAAGCGAGGTCGTTCAGCTTGGCAATGATAATTATAGATAGTGAAAGGATATAAAGAGGAATTAAGAGAGAGGAAATGATATTGGATGATTATGTACTTGAAGGCGAATAGAGTAAATGTCTGAACAAAGATAAAACAAAAGAAAAAAAGATAAAAAAAGAAATAGAAAAGGAACAATACGTTGTGGCATTTTGAGCCGAACTAAATCCTTTCATTAGAAAAAAAAATATAGTGTTGATTCATTATCAAATTTATCAAATTATCAGATTATCTGTTCGCCAATCGCTTTTTTATTGTGGTTATTCCCTTTCACATAATATAATGAGTGTAGTAAATAGAGTGGAAATGCTACAAGGAAGTGCTATTAACAGAGTGGATAATAACGGACAATTAAAACCAAATAAACAGATAATTTAAGGATGATAAAACAAGATGAATGCAAAATAAAGATTTATCGTAGAGACAAACGGCAGAGGAATAAATATAAATTTCGGAAATCCACGGTGAATATAGAGCCAGGACGCGGAGTTGCTCTGTATATTCGTATAAACATTTCAAACTACACGCATTGCAGTGTAAATATAGATATAAATATTCAACCTCGTGCATGCGTGCTTTCCTAGTTCAGAATTTTATCCAAGCTGGGCAAATCTGGTAACATACAACACCACGTAGTACTGGTGGTATTCTACGATATAAATATATATCACGGATGTCAGAGAATGAATAAAACTGAATAAAAAAGTATAATAGGTAATATTTATTCGTCTTCATATTTTCATTTGTTATAGAATGAATAAAATTGAAAAAATCTAATAGATAATATTTATTCGTCTTCATATTTTCATTTGTTATAGAATGAATAAAATTGAAAAAATCTAATAGATAATATTTACTCGTATTCATATTTTCATTTGTTATAAAATCTGTCATACTGTCACTCGAACTCTTTTATAATCTACAAATTACAGTTATATAAGACGTGAACATACTCACTCTCGAGCTTTCAACATCTCTGCCTATAGCTAAAGGTAGTCTTGTATAATTTCACATCTTGAACCTTCAATATTGTTGCATATTGAATTGTGCAATCAATGTATAAGAATATATCCTATAGTTAGATCAGTTCATGTTTCATTTCTTTATTTAAGTTGACGATGATATAATACAAATTAAAATACTAAATATATATTAATGGAACAATATTGTTTAGCTGATAGTGCATATAACGTTTTTATTGAAATTCCTCACCACATCATTATCATTACCGTCATTATCATTATCCTCCTTCTCTTCATCAACATTATCATCACCAACATCATTATCACCATCATCATCACCACCACTAAATATATATTAACGGAACAATATTGTTTAGTTGATAGTGCATATAACGTTTTTACTATAATTCCTTTATAACTACACCAACCCACTCTAAACTGCTGAATCACAAGATAACGATTAGGAACCTATTTGACAAAGACATTATCAAACTGGCACTTTGGAAGTTAGTATTCAGACTGACGACTAACAACCTTGTTCTGTCAAACAACTTAGTTCACCCTTTCAAACCCTCTCGATTTAGTGTCTGGCTATACTTTAAGCAGACAGCAATTAAGTCCCTGTCGGTGGTTTATTAGCTGTGATATTAAGATCCAGAATATATGTAATTTTTAACTCCCTGTTATAGTATTTCACCCGGAATATGCATTTATGTTTTTTTTATCACATTTGTTTTGTAAAAGAAAGAGAAAAGAATAAATGTTGTCTTTCTACTAACTCATTATGCTGTGTTTGCTTTATTCAGGACTAAACTGTACATATTTTCGGATATTTTTTTTTTTTTGCTTTTGTTTCTTTTTTATCTGCCTTCACTTAATCTGCCCATTTATTGTGGTAGACATAGCCACTTTCGGTACTACTGCATTGCATATATAACATTTTTTTGAAGACTGACAAGCACAGATCTCTTATCGCACCTCAATAATCTCCTTGACCTTTACGTTCATGAGTATCCCTTGTGTACAACTGTGTAGATAATCCTTTCATTCACTTCAGGATCAACTTATTCAAAAAGTTTTTACGTTTGTTAGGAGTCTTATCTTCCTACAAATTGCGCTGAGCGTAGCAAGTTCCTCTGCGACTACTTCATAAAGCTTCTTTACTCCGAAAGTTACGTCCCAACAGATGACGCAGATAAGAGTAGTCATGGAGAGTTCCTAACGGGTTTAAATACGACTTTCCAAATGTTCCTTCACCATGTCCGAAGATCGGCAACTTGCGTCATCGTCGTATGAAAGATTTCCGACTCTGCGAGACCGTTTAAGAGACGTGTCGTGACGCGTCGCCGACTTAAAAAAAATGCAGATAAGACTTTTCCGGAACGTTGTTTGCAGAAACTCCCCGGAATATCTAACTTTATGGAACTTGGTTCTCACCCAGGAAATGAACGAGTTAGGAACTTTACGATGCTTGGCAACGGGGAGGATGCAACTGTATGGGGATGTCTTCGATATCTCACACCCTAGTACAAGTGTGATAACTTGGCCGTGCTGTCAACATCGCACATTGTTTGGATAGTTCTTGAGATCTGTCTGTCTGTCTTGTGTCCGCTTATGTCTGTCTACCTCGTGTCTTTTTATCTGTCTGTCTGTCTAGCTCGTGTCTGTCTGTCTATCCCGTGACTGTTCATCTGCCTGTCTGCCTTGTGTCTGCATGAAAAATCACGTAGTTGAAAAAAAAACGAATTTAAGTGTTGTTGTTAGTATATCTGACAGTACGAATGTAGCGTCTCCAATATATGCTAAAAAATAATGTTACATCTAAAGGCTAGCAGAAAATATTTAGCGTTCTTTCAAACTGGCCAAAACGTACATTAATTATCTTTCATCATTAGCATCTACAAAAAAGATCGCCTACGTAAAATATATATTTGACTATCATTGTGTTCAGAGGTTTGGGAAGATGCCAATCATAGCTACTGATAATCAAAAAAGGCTTGAAAACAATGCACTATTTTGATTAATTATTATAATTGATATGAAAATATACATGGTAATTTGAATGCAATGGACTCATGTATTGATATTGTATTATGGTGGGCATGTTGTATTTGGACACATTGTATTTTATGATTTTTTTTCTTTACAGTAGTTTACATTTCCCTTTTTAAGGAATTGTTTATCTATTTATTTTACCTTTACACACTTATTCTTGCTTAATGATTGTCAAACTTTTTCTTACTTTCATACTTTCACTGATATTATCATTATTGTTACTGTTCTTATTGTTATCATAATTGTTAATATTATCATTATCATTATTATTATTACCATTATCCTTACCATTATCATTATCTTTATCATTATCATTATCATTATTATTATGATCTAATAATTAATCATATTATTATTATTATTATTATTATTATTATTATTATTATTATTATTATTATTATTATTATCATTATCATTATCATTATTATTATGATCTAATTCATTTATGTTGTTTTACTTATTCAGTTCTTTATGTTCAGAGGCTTAGTCCGTGCTTTCAGGATGAATTTGTGATTATTTTTATTTCGTATGGGTAGGTCAGAGAAAGAGTCATATTCCATATTCTAACGAGAGAGAGAGAGAGAGAGAGAGAGAGAGAGAGAGAGAGAGAGAGAGAGAGAGAGAGAGAGAGAGAGAGAGAGAGAGAGAGAGAGAGAGAGAGAGAGAGAGAGAAATACGAAATAATCCGAAATCGAATTCGGCTTCTTTATTTTTTTTTTTTTTTTTTTTACAAAATGTGATTTTGTAGTGTATTTTATCGCCGTGTCTTTAAGTTTGTTTCAGTGATCTTTAATGCTTCAAATTCTTAATGAGAATAAGCATATCGGATCATAATTGCATATGCCTTTTTGAAGGTCGAACTTTTTTTTTTTTTTAGATATTACAATGATTAAAATTGCTCTTTCGAGACAGAACTTTATATTTGTAGTTATCATTACCGGTTATAATTGCTAGCAACAATAGCAAATTCAGGATCATAATGAGCTCAACAATCGCTGCAGTACTATTGACAGCATTCAGAAAATGTTACACAGTTGCAGCCGTGCAGAGATAACACTGTATTTACCACGACACTGCACAGTTTAATTAGCACTCTATCCAGGTCACTTTGGGTCCAGTACAACTTAATGTTATGAATAACAAAGTTAAAAGCATGTAGCAAATATATATATATATATATATATATATATATATATATATATATATATATATATATATATATATATATATATATATATATATATATATAGTATATATATATATATATATATATATATATGTATATATATATATATATATATATATATATATTATATATATATATATATGCTACTATTTTTATTATAATAATTAATAATTATTATTATTATTATTATTACTATTATTATTACCATCAGCATCACTATCATTATTATTATAATTATTATCATTATTATAACAATTATTATCATTATCATTGCATATTATTATTGATAATTTAATCATAATAATGGCTATGACGATTATTATCATGATTATTATTTTATTTTTTATACACAGTACAAGCTGTTGAGTTGTATAAGTAGAGCACTTCACCCAGAACGAACTTTTTTTTTCTTTTCTTTTCTTTTTTTTATGATTGGTACCATAATACAAGGACAACACACATTTTAGAGTATGAAAATATATGCATCATTGATAATAAGTTTAGTAAATGATAATGGTTATAAAATTCAAAATATATATAAAGTGGTAACTGGCAGTGCTGCCACACTAAATACATAATGATGCTGATGATAATAATAATGATTATAAAGATGATAATTATGATAGTAACGATGTTGGTGATAATACTGATGATGATGATTTTAGTGACAAGAACAAAACAGCAATAATAAAACAAAGGATAAAATTATAGTTTTCATAAGAACAATTATAAAAGTGATAATGATAATTACAACAAAATAGTGGTAATGATGATTATAACGGAAGGACTTCATTAAGAAAGAAAACAATACATGAAAAAATAAGATAAAATAAAGTAAGACTAATAAACCTGATAACGGTAAGAACAATACAAACCATCATACCGCTAACAACAGCACTAACAATAATGATTGGAAAAAAGATTTACGTTAAAGTGAGAAACGCATTTTCGCGCACCAAGCTGGCGAAAAAAAAAAAAAAAAAAAAAAAACGTGAGCTGGTAGATTGATCACGACGAAAAATATTTTTACTGAAGTTATTGCGATTTCTTTTTCCTTCGCTTTTGTACTCTTCGTCCTCGTCTTTCATTTTTTTTCTCTTTTTTCTTTTTTTTTTCTTGTTTTACATCGTATATGTTCTCTATCGTCTTTCGTCGGATTTGTCTTATTTTTGTGTTCTTTTCCATTTTTACAAATTCTTTCGTATATAGATGTTATTTTAGATCGGAAGATTCTTTTGTTTTTTTTTTTTCTTCTTTTTACAAATTCTTTCGTATATAGATGTTATTTATTTATTTCTCTTGGTTCTTTATCTCCATTTTCTAGTCTCAAATACTTCATTCTTGCATTTAACACATTCGCTTTACCGAGTAATCTTGCTTATGTGTAATATATTTTGCATTGAAGATTAGGTCTTATTTGGTCCATTTGCGAAAGGTTTGTCTTCGTAAACATTTCACTGAATTATAGTAAACAAACACTGACTATATTTTCGTTTCTATTGACAAATGAAACAATAAGACAATAAGTTTGTTTGTTTTTTTTTTATTTTTTTTATTTTTTTTTTTTTTTAGTTTATCTCTCATACTAACTATATTTTCGTTTTGTTGACAAATGAATAAGTTTGTTTGTTTTTTTTATCTCTCATTTCCTTTAAGTTCAACGCCTTTACTTATACTCACCTCGACTTCTTATCCTCTTCCTAATAAGAGAAAAAAACCGAAAAAGTCAGAAAAAAGTCAAAAAAAGTCTCCCAGCCTTCGAAATTCAATAATCCGTCAACCAATATTCCGGCAGTCAGCTTCTCGGGAGCAGAACACACCCCTGGGTCATTGGGATAAACTTTGTTGTTCAGTCTCCTCCTCCTCCTCCTCCTCCTCCTCCTCCTCCTCCTTCTCCTCCTCCTCCTCCTCCTACTCCTCCTTCCCCCCTCCTCCTACTCTCCTCTCCTCCTCCTCTCCTCCTCCTCTCCTTCTCCTACTCCTTCCCCCTCCTCCTCCTTCCCCCCCTCCTCCTCCTCCTCCTCCTCTTCCTCTTCTTCTTCTTCTTCTTCTTCTTCTTCTCCTCCTCCTCCTCCTCCTCTCCTCCTCCTCCTCCTCCTCCCCTCCACTCCTTCCCCCCCTCCTCCTACTCCTCCTCCTCCTCCTCTTCTTCTTCCTTCTTCTTCTTTCTTCTTCTTCTTTTCTTCTTCTTCTCCTCCTCCTCCTCCTCTCCTCCTCCTCCTCCTCCTCCTCCTACTCCTCCTCCACCTCCTCCTCCTCCTCCTCCTCCTCCTCCTCCTCTCCCTCCTCCTCCTCCTCCTTCTCCTCCTCCTTCTCCTCCTCTTCCTC
>NW_020870656.1:122500-127500 GCF_003789085.1 Penaeus vannamei | reverse complement strand
GGCATAAAGTTAACCATAAAGTGATGATAGCGAGATAGGAATAAGTTGAAGAATTATAAATGTAATGATAATGGTAATAATAATAACAATAAGAATGACGATTATAATGATAATGATGATAAAAATAATAAAAGCAATAATAAAAGAAATCGAAGCTCCAATAATAATGATAATAATGATAATGATAGTGATAATGACAATAATGACAATAATAATAATAATAATATTAATAATAAGGATAACAATGATTATGATATTGATAATGATGATAATGATGATCTGCATCACAATGATACTAAGTAAATAATAATTATAAGTATGATAATATCATTGAAAATGATAACAATAACAATAACAATGATAATAGTAGTGATAATAGTAACAATAATAGTAATACTATTAAGTACAACAGCAATGAGTAATAATACTAATAATAACAATAAAAAGTACAATAATAAGAAAACAATATAACAATAAACAATAAATAACAGCAAGCAATAACAAAAAGGATAATAAGACACAAAGAAAAACAGGAATAACAACATTGAAAAAAGTAACCATAAAAGGGGAAAATCCAGGAAAAGAAAGGATATAAGTCTCGTCAGAGCGGAATAACCTTCTTTTTTTTTTTCCTTTCCTTAGGGGCAAAGGAGTGTGTGAGGGGGGGGGGGTAAGGAGGTGGTAGGGGGGGCAGGGGAAGGAGGAAGGAGGAGGGTGGGTGGGGAGGCAGGAGTGAAGGGGGGGGAGGAGGAGGTGGTGGGTGGTTCAGGAAGGAAGGAAGGAAGGGAAGGAGGAGGGCGAGGAGGTGGTGGGAGGTAAAGGGAAGGGGGGAGGTGGTTGGGGGGTCAGGAAGGAGGAGAAGGAGGTGGGTTGGGAGGTAGGAATGAAAGGGGGTGGGTTTAGTGGGGGATCAGGAAGGAAGGAGAGGAAGGTGGGTGGAGGTAGAATGAAGGAGAGGGGGGGGAGGAGGAATAGGGGGATGTGGGGGAGATGAAGGGAAGAGGGGGAAAGTGGTGGATGGAGGAATGGAGGAAGAAGGAGGTGGGGGATGGAGGAATGGGGGAATTGGGGTGGGGAGGTAGAGGATGTAGGAATGGAGAACGAAGATGGGAATGGAGGAAGGGAAGGAGAAAGGAGGTGGGGATGTGAGATGGGAGCGGAGGTAAGTTGGGTGCAGGAAGAGGAAGGAGGTAGGGAGGTAAGAGAGAAGGACTTATATGGGGTGCAGGAAGGAAGCGGGGTGCAAGAAGGAGGAGGAAAAGGAGGAGGAAGATGGGGTACAGGAAGGGATAAAAGGGAGGGTCGGGGCAGGAAGGGATAACAAGGGGGGAAGGAGATGTGGATGTAGGATACATGAAGAAGGTCGGAATAAGAGGAGAATACGGGACGAGGAGGAAGGAAGGAATGATGGACAAGATACGGGAAGAAGAAGGAAAGTGAGAAGGAAAAAAGTCGAAGATGACGAATGGGAGTAGGAAGAAAAGAAACTGGAAGATACAAGACGAAGAAAAGAGAAAGGAGAGAATTCGAAACTAAAAAAGAGACGAAAAATTAAAAAAAAAAGAAACGTAAAACAGAGCAAAAACCACAACAACACGAAAAAAAACGGAAAGAAGGGAAACTTCAATAGAAGAAAAAGAAAAAGGAAAAAAAAAGAAGAAATAAAAAAGAAAAAGGAAGAGAAGAAAAAAAGAATAAACAATAAGAAAAAATAAAAAAGAAAAAAGAAGAGAAACTAAAATGAGAAAAGAGAAGAAGAAAAAAATAGTCTCAAAAAGAAGAAAATAAAAATAAGAAATAAAAAGAAGAGAGGAGGAAAAAAAAAAAGATAAGAAGAAACATCAGACAGACGAAAGGAAAAAAAAAGAGTTAAATGAGACAAGAAGAGCCGAAACGCAGTTGAAGTCGATACCCCGATCCAGGTCACCCACCCCCACCCCCCACCCCCACTCCCCACCCCCTCCCCCACCCCCCACCCCCTCCCCCCCCACCCCCCACCCTCCACCCCACCCCGCGCTGCCTTTGGTATTACCAAACTTGTTCGCAAAGAGTTCCTGATAACAAAAAGCCACAGGAAGCCACCAAAATTCCCGGTGATATAGAGGAGGGTCCCCTGTCGCTTCCAGTCATATGTTTATCTGAAAACCATATTGTGTTTGAGTTCGCCGTCGACGGTCAGATTCCTTTTGAAGTTGGTTAACGTCTTATTTTCCTCTGTATCTGTCTGTCTCTGTCTTGCCTGTCTCTAGTCTCTGTGTCTCTCTGTCTCTGTCTCTGTCTCTCTCTCTCTGTCTGTCTTCTCTCTGTTTCTCTGTCTCTGTCTCTCTGTCTCTCTGCTCTCTCCTCTCTCTCTCTTCTCTTCTTCTCATCTCTCTCTCCTCTCTCTCTTCTCGTCATCTCTCTCTCTTCTCTCGTCTCTGTGTCGTGTCTCGTCCTCTCTTTGTCTCTCTCTCTCTCATCTCTCTTTCTGTGTTTCTTTCTGGCTTTTGTGTATCTGTCTATCATCGGATCTGATCTCTTATTCTGTAACCGTTCATTTATTATTATCCTTAATATCGATTATTATTATTATCATGTTGTTATTATTGTTAGTGTTTTTAGCGTTACTATGTCATGTATTATTGTTTTTATGCGAGTAATCTTTATCATAATTATCATTATCATTAATATTCATCATTTCTACTTGTCATCGATCATTTATCATCAATCATCCGTCTTTCCCTTTTCCTTCTCTTCCTTTTTACCAACTCCCCTCTTCTTTTCATCTACCTCTTCATATATCTTTCTCATCTTTTTTTCTGGTTATGGTTCAATCCTTCCTCTTCTTCCTCTATTACTCCTCCCTCTTCTTTTGATCTGTCTCCTCGTTCCTTCCTGTTTCCTTGTCCCTTCATTCCTTCTCTTGGGTGGCTCTCTGTATAGTTCATCCCCTCTTTTTTAGATCTTTCTCCTGTTTACCGGTCACTTCCTTGGATCTCCTTCCCTCCTTTCTCATTTCTCTTTACGCTCCTCCCTCTTCTTTCTCTCTCATCCTCCTCTTCCTCCTGCGATTGCCCCATGACCTGCCCCCTTACCCCTCGCCACTCTCCCTCCCCTAACCCCACCCACTCCCCTGACCGCCTTACCACCCCTCCATCCCTCTCCCTTACCCCCTTCCCCACCCGCCCAACCCCCCTTGGCCAAACGGAAAATTAGCGTAAGAGCGTAGCGGATTTTGCTAACTCCGCGGCCGGTTAGCGGAACAAGTATCGGGCCCCGAGATGCGTCTTCTTGGCGAGAGCGAAAGGAGAAGGAAGTTTCTTCTTGTAATCTTCGCGGGATTCATCTATTTTTCAGGCGAAGGTGGGCCTTCCTCCTCGGGCTTTCCCTTCGAATCTCGCTCGTGGAAGCTAGCGTGGAGAGCCGGGGACCGACGGGGCGGCCGCTGGAAGGACTCGGTAGGGAAAAAGTAAGTTGGTGGCGAGGGGGTGACTGTGTGTGTGTGTGTGTCACGTGTGCTCTGTTGTGTGTGTTTCGTGTGTGTGTGTGTGGTTTGTGTTGTGTGGGTTTGTGTTGTGTGGTGTCTGTGTATTGTGCGTGTGTGTGTGTTGCGCGTTTGTGGTTGTGTGTGTTAGTGAGTTGAGTGTTGTCGTGTGGGTGCTTGTGTGTCTGTGTGTATGTGTGGTTGTGTGTGTGGTTGTGTTGTTTGGTGTGTGTGTGGGGTGTGCTCTGTGGTGCTTGTGTGTGAGAATGTATGTTGTGTGTGTGCTTGTCCTGTGTGCTTTGTGGTGTTGTTTGTGTGTGTTGTGTTGCTTTGTGTGAAAGAGAGAATAAATAAAAAATAAAAGAAAAGATATAAATAAAATATATATAAAATATGAACTATAAGAGAGAGAGAGAGAAAAAAAGAAGAAAAAAACTCGAACATCTGTTTGGTGAGAGAAGAATTTAACCAGTGTAAGTATGTGAGGAGAGATGGGTGTGCGGAGGAGGGAAGAGAGAGGAAGGAACGAAAGAAGTAAGAGAAGTTGAAGGAGATAGAGAGAGGGAGGGAAGATGAGAGAGACGAGGAAAGAGAGAGGAGGAGAGACGAGGACAGAGAGGAGAGCAGGGGGAGGGAAAGAGAGAGAGAGAGAGAGAAAGAGAGAGAGAGAGATGAGAGCGAGAGAAGAGAGGAGAGAGAAGGAGAAGAGAGAGGAGAGAGGAAGAGAGGAGAGCGAGGAGAGAAGGAGAGAGAGAGAGAGAGAGAGAAGAGAGAGAGAGAGAGCAGAGAGAGAAGAGAGAGAAGAGAGAGAGAGAGAGAGAGAGAGAGAGAGAGATGGAGAAGAGAGAGAGAGAGAGAGAGAGAGAGAGAGAGAGAGAGAAGAGAGAGAGATACAGACAAGCAGACAGATAGAACAGGAAAGAAACAGACAGACAGAAAAAAAAACGAAACAAATAAAGTCAATCGGAATGAAAAAGAATCAAACAAACAGACAAACCTATCAAAATACACAACAAACAGCTAAACCAAGAAAATAACCCGACAAGTTGCCGCCCACTCTAGACAAAGTGCCATGATCCCTCCCTTCACGCCCTCATCTCAACACCACTTAATAATTTACGTCACTCATTTCCAAGGCGACGAATTTGCGGCGCTTAGCATGCAGGGAAAGTCCGGTCCTGATGCCCAAAGTTAGGAGGCAACTTTTGTTAATTGTCTACTTCCTGGGCCTCCTCTCGCCGCATAGGTATGGCCTTTTTGGGACACAATTTGTGCGGCCGCCTGGCAACGGCTGCGGGAAGGGCGGCTTTACCACGCCTTCGGGCTGGCTGAGGGCGCTGTTGTCGTGTATGTGCTGCATGTGCGCAAGTGGGTGTGTATACGCGTGTGTGTATGCATGAATATGTATAAGTATGTGTATATGTATATGTATATATATATATATATATATATATATATATATATATATATATATATATATATATATATATATATATATAAAATATATTATAAATATATTGTTATTGTTGTGTGTGGT
>NW_020870656.1:105000-110000 GCF_003789085.1 Penaeus vannamei | reverse complement strand
CAGCTGATTTCCAACTTCGGATAAACTTACGTAGAAAACGGATAAGCGAATGCGATAAGACTGATACAGAGTGATATTTCACTTTTGTCAACAGTTTTGGGTCGTCTGATGAATATGGAGCTGCAATGGCAAGGACAGGAGCAATATTAACAAAGTTTGTCAGCATCTGCGCTTAATGTGTACGTGTGTTTGTGTGTGCGTGTCTGCGGGGGGGGGCCGGGGTGGGTGGAAGGTCTAATTGTGTGCGTAGGAGGTGGAGGGGGCTATGTAATTCTGTGTTTGTGTGTGTTTGTATATATGTGTTTGAGTATGTATATGTTTATGTGTGTGTGTGCATGTGTGTGTTGTGTGTGATTACGTGAGTGCAGGTGTGTGTTTGTGTGTGTGTGTAAATGTATGTGAGTGTATTTCTCTTTGCCTTTATTGCGTATGTGAGGATGTATACGAACATTCCTGTGTGTTTGTTTGTGTTACAGTGTAAGCGTGAGAGCGAAAAGCCAGGAGAGGGGTGAAGAAGAAACACAAACAGAGAAGTGAACTGAAAGAGAGAGAGCAACGGACGGGTGAAAACAAGCAGACAGGCTTTATACACATATACATACATACATTCATGTATCCATAGTTACACACACACACACACACATACACACACACACACACACACACACATATATGAATGCATGTATATGTATATATATATTATATATATATATATATATATATATATATATATATATATATAATATATATATATATATATATATACATATATATAATACATATATATATATATATATATATATATATATATATATATATATTATATATATATATATATATATATATATATATATTATATATATATATATATATATATATATATATAATATATATATATATATATATATATATATTATATATATATATATATATATATATATATATATATATATATATATATATGAACATTATAACCTCTCCGATCGGGATTCGATCCTCTCACCGCCAATGCACGTGAATGCAAGATGGCCGCTCTCTCTCTCTCTCTCTCTCTCTCTCTCTCTCTCTCTCTCTCTCTCTTCTCTCTCTCTCTCTCTCTCTCTCTATATATAATATATATATATATATATATATATATATATATATATATATATATATATATATATATATAATATATATATATCATATTATATACACACACACACATACACACACATATACGTGTATATGTGAGAGAGACAGGGACAGAGAGAGAGCGAGACAGAGAAGGAGATATCTACAAAGAGAGAGGGAGAGAAAATCAAACAGACAGACAGACACACACAAGAAAGAACGCTACAGACAACCAGAAAGAAAAAAAAACATCTAAACTTGTACACAAATAAAAACCCAGAGAAATCAAGACCCTGACAAACTACCTCCTTCACAAGAAAAAAAAAAAAAAAACTATAATAACATTAAATTTCCTTCCAGACTTTTCCTCCTATTGTAGATTTCATATTCAAGTCACTCGGCCACAAAGTATCAACATTTTCCCCCACAAGAAAATAAATTTAATGCTACGCTGGGGCTACGAGGCCTAACTGTGAAGCAAGTGTGGAGCAGTCGACGCATATCTCTCACTTTGCATATAGTAAATATTAGCATAAATCTCCCTCTCCACTCTTTTGTTTCCTTCTGTCGTCGAATTCCTTTTCCTCTGTTTCTCTTTTCTTTTTCTTTTTGTATGCATGATTCATTTATTAACTTATCTGTTTATTTGTTAAGGAATGGATATTGTTATTGTTGTTGGTTTTGTTGATTTACTTACTTATTTCCTGAGTTATTTATCTATCTAGCTATCTATTACTATTAGCATATTACATCTCTTTATCTTTTATTATTTCAGTTACGTTCTGAACAGACAGATATCCCTTAAAAACAACAAAATAAACAACACAAAAATACGAGTAAAAAAAAAAGAAAAAAAAATGCGAGTAAAAAACACAAAAAAAACAAAAAAAACAAAACAAAAAAAAAAATACACTCACATCAGGAGAATACTAATAAATGCCTTTGTATATGCAGTAGGAATGGGAAATGCACGGACGAAATGCGCTTTCATTTATTAGACTGTGAAATGGGATCGACGTTTTAACCATTTATTCTTCGTGTGTGTTGTGGGAAATTTGGGTCGATAATACCAAAGGTCGTGTAGCTCGTGGGGGTTCAAATGTTATTGAGTATTATTTTTTTTTCAGTTAATTTTTCATTGTAATTACGCTCTCTCTTTGTCTCTCTCTTTCTCTCTCTCTCTCTTCTTTCTCTTCTCTCTCTCTTCTTTCTTTCTCTCTCTCTCTCTCTCTCTCTCTCTCCTCTCTATTTCTCTCTTCTCTCTCTCTCTCTCTCTCTCTCCTCTCTCTCTCTCTCTCTCTCTCTCTCTCTCTCTCTCTCTCTCTCTCTCTCTCTCTCTCTCCCTGTATATATTCTACATATATTTTATGCTGAATGTGGATCAAATAAAGAAAAAAGAATGATAGAGACAGAGAAATAGAGAAAGAGAATAACAACAGAGATAAAGTCAGACATACACATACAATACCCACACACACACTAAAATAATACAAACAAACAAACATAAAAATCACAGGCAAACAACCAAACACACACACAAACGAAGCCAAACAACCAGACACATTATAAACAAAAGCAAGCCAACACGCAAATAAACATACGCATACACCAAAAGATCAAGCAACCAAACACGCAAATAAAAAAACAAAGCAAAAACAAAACAAACACCCCCTCCCCCACCAAAAAAAGCAAACCGAACCAACCAAACACAAACAAACAACACACACACACACACACACACACAACACAATTAATCCACCCCCCCACACACACACATACACACAAACACACACAATCAACCCCCCCCCCACACACATACAAACAAACACACACACACAAACCCCAAAACAGACCCAAACCCCAACCCCACCCCCCGCCCCCCCCCCCATCCAACCCATCCGACCCCATCGACTGCCGCAACTCATTAGCCGGGTCAGAAAAGGTTCCAGCCCCATTATAAGGCGCAGAAGGTGAGTGTGTGATACGGGTACTTAGCGTCAGCGGCAGCGAGCGTTCGGTTAAAGGACGATACTATTCCCACTGGTCCTTGATTCCGCTGGAGTGAGTCGGGTGAAGGGATTTTGAGTTGGGTGAAGCTAGTTGGTTCAGTTGAAGGGATTTTGAGTTAGAGGAAGCTAGTTGGTTTAGCTGAAGTGATTTTAGGTAGCGGAAGTGTGTGTCGGTTCAGCTGGAGTGAATCGGGTTTGCTGGAGTGAGTCAGGTGAAGGGATTTTGAGTTGGGGTGATGCAGGTGGTTCAGTTGAAGTGAGTCGTCAGATGAAGGAATTTCGAGTTAGGTAAAGCTAGTTGGTTCAGTTGAAGTGATTCGAGTTGGCGGAAGTGAGTCGGTTCAGATGAAGGGATTTCGAGTTAGGTGAAGATAGTTGGTTCATCTGAAGTGATTCGGGTTTGCTGAAGTGATTCGAGTTAGATGAAGCTATTTGGTTTAGCTGAAGTGATTTTAGGTAGCGGAAGTGTGTCGGTTCAGCTGGAGTGATTCGAGTTTGCTGAAGTGAGTAAGATGAAGGGATTTTGTTAAGTGAAGCTAGTTGGTTCAGTTGAAGTGAGTGAGAGATAGATGAAGCTAGTTGGTTCAGTTGAAGGGATTTTAAGAGTGAAAGCTGGTTCAGTTGAAGTGAGTCGAGTTACATGAAGCTATTTGGTTTAACTGAAGTGATTTTAGTTGGCGGAAGTGAGTCGGTTCAGATGAAGGGATTTTGAGTTAGGTGAAGCTAGTTGGTACAGTTGAAGTGATTCGGGATTGCTGAAGTGAGTCGGTTCAGATGAAGGATTTGAGTTAGATGAAGTGAGTCGGTTCAGGTGAAGGAATTTCGAGTTAGGTGGTTTAGCTGAAGTGATTTTAGTTGGCGGAAGTGAGTCGGTTCTGCTGAATTGCTGTGAGTTTAAGTTGAGGTGGTCTGAGTCAAGTGAAGGGAATCGGTTTGTCTGAGTCATTTCAGCTGAAGTGATTTGAGGCAGCATTAGTCTCACATGACAGACATACATTTTCATTCATGGTAAAATTTACTTCATTTTTTCACCATCCTTTAATGATGAAATATACTTAACTGGATTAAATTCACATCAATTTTTAATACAAGAGAAACGTCCATACGGTTCCCATGAATAAATTAATAAATGATTAAAAAATATAACAAATTAATAAATTTTCCTTCCTTTTTTCACCATCCTTTAATAATAAAATCTACTTAACTGGATTACATTCACATCAATTTTTAACACAAGAGAAAACGTCCATACAGTTCCCATGAATAAATTAATAAATGATTAAAAAATATAACAAATTAATAAATTTTTCATAATTTTTTTTTTTTTTTTACCATCCTTTAATGATAAGATCTACTTAACTGAATTAAATTTCACATCAATTCATAACGCAAGAGAAAACGTCCATACAGTTCCCATGAATAAATGAATAAATGATTAAAAGATATAACAAATTGATGGATTTTCCTTAATTTTTTTACCATCCTTTAATAATAAAATCTACTTAACTGGATTACATTCACATCAATTTTTAACACAAGAGAAAACGTCCATACAGGTCCCATAACGTGAACCTTGGACTAAATAAATGAATAAATGATAAAAATATAACAAATTAATAGATTTTCCTTCATTTTACACCATCCTTTAATGATAAATCTACTGAACTGGATTAAATTCATCAATTTTAACACAAGAGAAAACGTCCTTATAGTCACAATATACGTGAACCTTGACTAAATAAATGGATAAATGAATGATTAAATATAAAAATATAACAAATCAATAGATTTTCCTTCATTTTACACCATCCTTTATTGATAAAATCTACTGAACTGGATTAAATTCCATTACTTCTAGCGCAAGAGAAAACGCCTTAT
>NW_020870656.1:80000-85000 GCF_003789085.1 Penaeus vannamei | reverse complement strand
TCCTCGCTCTTTAAAGTTATGATAAGAGCGTTTCACTAAAGTTTGCAAACTTACACACACGCTGCGGAGACCGATATTGCGTACTACTGAATATATACGGGCCAAGTTTAATGTGTTTTTGCATCAGTCATGAACTAACTGCGAACACGGCGAACCACTTCCGAAGCGTCGCCGTGTTGTTTACGTTCGGAAAAGCGTTTGAGATTACCATGTTTTTTAATTCTTTTGAAACTGTTGATGCGATGTAGATGCGATTTATGGACCTGAATCATGAGGTTGGTTTTGCTCTAATTAATGTGAAATAACTATAGTATGGCATTGTTTTTTATTTGTTATTATTGAAGATGTAGTAGTAGTAGCAAAAGTAACAAAAGTAGTAATAGCAATAATCGTAATAATTCTATCCTCATCCTCACTACCTGTATTATTAGTAATATTATTTAGATTGTTATCATTAGCATCTTCATCAGTATTATTACTATTTGTTTTGTTTTTGTTTTTGGTTTTGGTTTTAATGTTATTGTACCATTACCTAGCCTCACAAGAACAAGGATGGTGCCTTTTTACGAAGGACTTTGTTTTTTGTCTAACCTAACCGTTGTCCCAAGTGGATGACATGTGTATGCGTGTATGTGTGTGTGTGTGTGTGTGTGTGTGTGTGTGTGTGTGTGTGTGTGTGTGTGTGTGTGTGTGTGTGTGTGTGTGTGTGTGTGTGTGTATATATATATATATATATATATATATATATATATATATATATATATATATATATGATATATATATGTATGAATATTATATATAAGTATATATTTTTTTCTTTCGATATCAACACATCGCTCCCCCTCTATATCTCCCCTCACCCCCTCCAATCAATCCTATTCCACTCGCTCTTCCCTCCATCCACCCCCCCCTTCAATCCTCCCCCCCCTTCCCCCTTCCCCTTACCTTTTACTCCTTCCCTTCCTCCCCGCCCCGCCCCTCCCCCTTACTTTTACTCCTAAACCCCCCCCTCCCTCCCTCCCTCGCCCCCCCTACCTTTTACTCCTACCCCCCTCCCTCCCTCCTCCCCCCGCCCCTTTACCTTTTACTCCTAAACCCACCCCTCCCTCCCTCCCCCCCCCCCCCCCCCCTTACCTTTTACTCCTAAACCCTCTCCCCCTCCCTCCCTCCCTCCCCCCCCCTCGGCCCACCTTCCTAAACCCCCTACCCCTCCCTCCCTCCCTCCCTCCCTCCCTTCCTCCTTCGTAATCTTTTCACTGCGCTGTCACCCTTAATGCACTCGGTCTGGCTCCGTCCTCTTTAATTGTGCGCAAATTACGCTATCCATCAATCCACGTCATAGCTTTTTCGGCACCAGTCTATTGGTTCCGCTCCCCCCCCCTCTCCCTCCCTCTCCTCTCCTCTACGGTCTCTCCCTATCCCTTCCTCCTCCTCACCAGTTCTCTCGCTCTCTTGTGCTACCTTACTTTCTGTCCTTTCCCACCCTGGTAGCTTTTTCTTTCCCCTTTCCTTTCCATTTTTCTTTCTTCTCCCTCCTCTTCCCTTGTCATCACAACCTTTTTTCTTCCCTTTTCTTCTATTCCTTCACTTTCCTCTTCCTCCCCCCCCCCCCTGCCCAGGCTCCTTTCCCTTTCCTCTTCCTTCTTCTTCTTCTCCTTTACTTTCCTTTCTCTCTCTCTCCGGCACCTTTCCCTTTCTCCTCCCGTGCCTCCTTACTTTCCTCTCCTCTCCCACTCTGGCACTCTACCTTCCCCTTACCCTTTAACTTTCCTTTCTACCCCTCTCCTGGCTCCCTACCCTTTCTCCTTCCCTTTCCCCTTCCCTTCCCTCCACTTCCCCTTCCTCTCCCCTCTCGCCCTCCTCGCTGCGCCCAGACTTTTATCAGTTTCCTTTTCCGAGGTGTTTCCGGGGCGCTATATCCAGCCCGGGGCGATATATGAAAGAAAAGAAAAAAAAGGAGAGAGAGAAAAAAAAATGTAAACTGTTCCTCACCCCCCAAAAATCTTGTTTTAACGACCTAGATACTTTCGCCATGGTAGTTTTATCGAGGGATTCTTTTCTTCTTCTCTGTCTTTTTTTCACCTCTATTGTCTTTCCCTTTATCGTGATTTCTCTCTCTCTCTCTTTTTCTTTCACTTCTTCTCATCTCACTCACTCACTCACTCACTCACTCACTCACTCACTCACTCACTCACTCACTCACTCACTCACTCACTCACTCACTCTCTCTCACTCTCTCTCTCTCTCTCTCTCTCTCTCTCTCTCTCTCTTTCTTATTTTATATCTTCTCTGTTACATCTTTAATTTTTTGTCGACGCGCCATACACATATTTCACGCAATCAATCATTCTTCGCTGCTGAAATAGGCCTACTGTCATAGGATACACGTACAAAAAATGTTATCAAATATTGAAATTTATAACCAAACTATACCAAAGTTAAAGCTTTTAGTAAATAGTATCTGAATTCCAAAGTGTATTTCATTAAACTGCTTCATTGTTTCGAGTTCATGTGAAACATTATAATCTATTTTTTGTTTTTATTTCATCCTAGTGAAAACATCACGTACTTTACAACTCACTGAATCACACGAAAATCTCTTTACTTTGCCTTTAAGAAATCTATTTGGTAGAGATGATGGGATAAAGGACATATTAGAGGGAGGAGAAAACGCTCTCAAAGAACCCTTTTATGAGTTCCATTAAAATTTAGCATACAGGTACAACACGCCCTGCATAAGCCTTAACAAACCTCCCTCAGCCAAGCACTCAGACGCGCGAGAGCTTTCTGTAAAGACCTCGATCTTCCTGTTTTTTTTTTTTTTTTTTTTCGGCTTCGTCTTTTCATCCTCCTTCTCCAACTCTCTCTACCATTTTCCTGTCTATCGGTCCTATGCATACACTTCCATCTCTTTTTCCTCTCCGTGCCTCATCTTTTCTCTTCTCACGCCCTGTCTCACAAGATGTATCCTCGCAATACATCATCCCAACACCTACTTTGATATGGTAATGCCGTGCTCAATATGTCGGCAGCTGGACTTTTCAATTCACCTTTCTATCTGGGAACTCTTTCAGTGCAGGGGCTGACATCCATTTCAAGTGATTCGCGCCAAGGGAAAACAGACCTTATTCTATCTACACCGTTAAGCATGGAGGGCGGTTCGCTATGCTGAAGTAGTACCTTCGCGAGACACACGGCAATGCGGTACAACATAAATACAAATTCAATTACTAAACAGGGTATGCGGGCTGCGCGCTGGCTGCGGTTCGCACGTCTGCCACCGCGGTTGTATGGCAGGAGGTGTTGGTAATACTGAGCACGTTTGTTTGTTTATGGTCTTGTTTGTGGTGAAATAAGGCGAGTTCCGGGTGGCTTTAGCAGATCTGTGGACTGCCTATGGGTCTGTTATGATAGTAGACGCTGCTGCAGTCGTGGTTCTGGCGCCGAATGCTATGTTTACTGCAAACCATAATGGGATTACCTGTCAGCTTTGATAAAAATCGCCTTAAAAACACTACCAATATCGATACTGCTTATTGTTGTTATTGATAAAGCATTTATCATGACGGTGAATAAAACGTTTATCATTACTGTAATGTGAACAGATCACTAATGCGATACTGATTATCATATACACAATGATATTAAAAAAGACTTTTATGACAATCTTATGATAATAGCTATGTTCCTGATTCTACCACAACTGCCACTAATGACGTTAAAATGACAGTCCTGATATAGAGAATGATGATTATGAAAAATGCAAAAGCCTGATAACAGCATACATATTTCATAGCAATGGCGATCCTAGTGATTATAATAACAAAGAAAATGGTAAGATGATATTGATAACAAAGATCAACAGAACAACGATAAAACAATATGCGAATTAATGTTAACGTTGAAAAAGACAACGTAAAAATATGATAAAGAAGATAAAAATTAATATGCTAACAACAACAATGATTTATGCTGCTGATAATAATATGGTAAGGTAAAAAGATAATAATCATAAAATGATAAGACTGGCTATTGCTGAGAATGATATTGGTAATAATATTAGTTCTAGTAATGAAGATGGTGATGATAATGATAATAGAAATAATGATTATAATCATGAAAAAAATGATGATGATGACACTGATAATAATAATGATAATAATAATAATGAAGATGATGACAATGATGACTATGATGATGATGGTGATGATGATGATAATATTGATGATGATGGTGATGATGACAAGATGATAAACAAAATTAATAATAATGAAAATACAACATACTACTTCTGCTTCCCCTACCACTCCTGACATTAGTAATACTGCTGAAAATTATCATTATGGCAATTAAAAGATTAATGCTAATAATAACAATATTCAAGGTTAGTAATTATGATACTAATGATATTATAATGATTATTATAATGATGTCAACGAAAATGAAAATGATGATGAATTTCTTATAAATGAGGATAGATATCTTATAAATTATAATCATAGTAATAATGATAATCAAAATAGTGACGATAACTATAACAATAATAATGATGAAAAAGGAAAATGTAACAGGATAACTGAAAAATCTTAGACGCAAGATAAGGTTCGAAGAAAGAAAGAAAGAAAGAAAGAAAGATAAAAAAGAAAGAAAGGAAGAAAGAAAGAAAATAGAAAGAAAGATAAAAAAAGAAAGAAAGATTAAAAGAAAGTAAGAAAGATAAAGAAAGAAAAAAGAAAAAGAATTAAGATAAAGAAAGAAAGAAAGAGAGAAAGAAAAAAGAAGAAAGAAAGAAGAAAGAAAGATAAAGAAAGAAAGAAAGAAAGAAAAAGAAAGAAAGAAAAGAAAGAAAGAAAGAAAGAAAGAAAGAAAGATAAAAAAGAAAGAAAGAAAGAAAGAAAGAAAGATAAAGAAAGAAAGAAATCAAAGAAAGATAAGAGAAGAAGAAAGAAAGAAAGATAAAAGAAAGAAAGAAAGAAAGAGAGGGAGAGAGGAAAAAAAGG
>NW_020870656.1:65000-67500 GCF_003789085.1 Penaeus vannamei | reverse complement strand
CCATATTAAATTAGCTGATTTTTGGAGATATACATTTATATCTATTTATATATATTATATACATTTTTTGTCGCTATTGCATAATATAATCAAAGATTTAATATTACGTGAAAATTGAGAAAATATTTTACTATATTTCTTAGAAAATGGGGAAAATAATTTGATAGAAAATGTGCTGTTGGCAACAAGCAATGCAAATATATTTCCTATAGTACATTTATTTTAGTTTACATTAAAAAAAAATATATATATATAGTTGATTGGAAAGTAGTTGTTTTAGTTAATGTAAATAAATGTTTTAAGTAGATCTTTTAGAATATAGTTATATTTGGTGGATTTTCTAACCAGAATCATTTAATTCATCATAAAAAAAAAATATATATAATAGAAGTTTCTGAGAACCCCGATTCACACTAATATAACTGATTCAATTACCTATCGATGATGCTCGACCTTCTGATTAAAATGGTTAAGGGTTTTATAATTATATTACATAGGATTCTCTGAAACGTGATCTTATTTGGTGACAGCGACACGTGCAGCGGTAGCTTTTGCAATTTCCTGTTTCATCTTTGTCATTATTATTGTTGTTACTATTGTCATTATTATCGTAAATCTTTATTACTATTATCATTATGATTGTTGTTATTATTGTTATCCTGATTATTATTATTGTTATCCTGATTATTATTATTGTTATTCTGATTATTATTATTGTTATTATCATGATATTATTATTATTATTATCATTTTGATGATGGTGACGGTGATGATGTGTTGTTCTTGTTGTTATGGTTATAATTTATTATTGTTCTTGTTTTTATTGTTATATGGTATTGTTACTGTTATTGCTACTGATATTATTGTCATTATTATTGTTGTATTTATTATCATTATTACTATTATTATTATTGTTATAATTATTTCCATTTTTATTATTATTGTTCTTATCCTTATTTTTATAAACATAATATGATAATTGTTGCTACTTTTATTTTTATTGTTATCATTGATGCTTTTATTGTGACTATTATTTTTACTTGTTTATTTCATTGCTATCTTTATTAGTCTAGTATTATTACAATTATCATCATCAATACTAGTATTAATACTACTACTAGAAGTAGTATTGTTATTGCTATTATCATTATTTGTATTTTTATTATTACTCATCATTATCATTTATTATCGTTACCATAATTATTGTCATTATAATTATTGCTATTTCCACTATTATTACGATTATTAATAATTTTCTATAACTTTTATTCGAATTGTTATTGCCCTTATCAGAATTATTGCCAATGTCTTCATCATTTTAATCGTATTTTTCCCATAGCTTCATTTTTATTTCATTCCAACGACCATTATATAACAACACAAAGGTACACTGTGCTTTATTCGTTAGTTCAATGTTTTATAGTGATATTAACACTCTTTACCAAAATATAAAGTACAATCTCTTTATTCATGGATAGCCACGCACCTGGACAAAAAAAAAAAAAAAAAAAAAAAAAAAAGTGATTATCGTTTTTCATATCATAGACTTTTATTCCTCTTTGTTATACCGTTGTAATTATTGTGTTGCTATTTTGCTATGTGACAAGGATATTTGTTGCTACATTAATTGCTCTTGACTTTTGGTATTATTATTATTATTATTATTATTATTATTATTATTATTTATTATTTTTATTATTATTATTATTATTTATTATTATTATTATTATTATTATTATATTATTATTATTATTATTTATTATTATCGTGTGTGTGTGTGTGTGTGTGTGTGTGTGTGTGTGTGTGTGTGTGTGTGTGTGTGGTGTGTGTGTGTGTGTGTGTGTGTGTGTGTGTGTGTGTGTGTGTGTGTGGTGAGAGAAAGAGAGAGAGAGAGAGAGAGGAGAGAGAGAGAGAGAGAGAGAGAGAGAAAGAGAGAGAGAGAGAGAGAGAGAGAGAGAGAGAGAGAGAGAGAGAGAGAGAGAGAGAGAGAGAGAGAGAGAGAGAGAGAGAGAGAGAGAGAGAGAGAGAAGAGAGAGAGAGAGAGAAAGAAAAGAGTTCGAGAGAGAGAGAGAGAGAGAGAGAGAGAGAGAGAGAGAAGAGAGAAGAGTTCGAGAAAGAAAGAAACCGTTCGAGAAAGAGAAGAGTTCGAGAGAGGAGAGAGAGAGAGAGAGACGAGAAAGAGAAAGAAACCGTTCGAGAGAGAGAGAGAGAGAGAGAAGAGAGGAGAGAGAGAGAGAGAGAGAGAGAGAGAGAGAGAGAGAGAGAGAGAGAGAGAGAGAGGAGAAGACGAGAGAGAAGAGAGAAGAGAGGGAGAAAGATGAGAGAGTTTCGAGAGAGAGAGAGAGAGAGAGAGAGAGCGCCGGGGAGAAGCGTGAGGTCAACTCCTTTGTGAAGAGGCTTGCACGATGAAGCCCTCGACAAGGCCGGTGTCACCTACGATGATATACTGGTGAAGTTTAAAGTGGGGAAGTTAATCCATCACAGAGGTGAAAACACGCTC
>NW_020870656.1:57500-60000 GCF_003789085.1 Penaeus vannamei | reverse complement strand
CGTGGCGAGTACCGAGATGCAAGTGGTATTGGTGTTTGGGGAGGCGATTTTAAGGGCGCAGAAAAGTGGTGAATGAGAATACGTAAAAAAATAGGCTGCATACTACGACTAGGCATGCGTGGGGTAAAGGTCGTGGAAAGGATGAGACGTAGAAGAAAATGGGTTTCAAGGTTGATGTCTCTCCATGCTCACTCTCTCTGTTCTGTTTCTCTCTCTCTCTTCTCTCTCTCTCTCTCTCTCTCTCTCTCTCTCTCTCTCTCTCTCTCTCTCTCTCTCTCTCTCTCTCTCTCTCTCTCTCTCTCTCTCTCTCTCTCTCTCTCTCGTCTACTTTCTGCTGTGTCCTTTAACCAAAAGTAGGATACTTTATGAAAAATAAACAAATTCTCATAGTAAACGTGAAATAAATAGTACAATAAATTAAAGTAATAAGAAATACGTGAATGGATAGAGAATTAAATCAAGATAGAAACAAATGTGTGAAATGCATAGCAAAATATGTAAGAATTAAACAAATACTTGAATATAGTGAAATAACTGAAAATAGATACAAATTCATGAATGGAAACTGAAATCAATTAAAATAATAACAACATGAATACGTTGTAAAATGAAAATAATAAGAAATACGTGAAGACATAGTAAAATAAATGAAAATAAAAACAAACATAAGAATGAATAGTGAAATAATTGAAGATAACAAATTCTTAAATGGATAGTGAAATAAATAAAGATAAAAATAAATACGTGAATACATACTGAAATAAATGAAAATAAAAACAAAACGATTACAGAGTGAAATAAATTAGAAAATTAAAATAAAAACATGAATAAAAAACAAATAAGAATAATCACAAATTCGGGAATGAATAGTGAGATAAATGGAAATGAAAAACAAATACATGAATATATATAGAATAATGAAAAAAACGACAAATTCGCGAGTAAACCGAGACCTAAAAAAAGAAAAAAAACCAAATAAATAAAAAAATGTCCCCCCAAAAGAACCTAACTAATCATAACCCGCTCTTCGACAAGCCACGGGACCAGCCACGCCTTGAGAGCCTTTGTCACCCCGAACCACGAGCCATTCCGGTTGAGGATCCCGAAGACGAACGGAACCTCCCTGTAGTCCCCTTCATTGTCCAGCGCCGAAGGAGGGACCGAGAGACTTAAATGTATTTATCGTATTTCGCTCTCTTTCTTCTCTCTCTCTCTCTTTCTTTCTTTCTCTCTCTCTCTCTCTCTCTCTCTCTCTCTCTCTCTCTCTCTCTCCCTCTCTCCTCTTTCTTTCTCTCTTCTCTCTCTCTCCTCTCTCCTTCTCTTTCTTTCTCTCGCGGTCTTTTCTATAATGGTTTTCTTGTGAGGAAATTCTGCCGGCCACCATTAGCCTAAGTTCATATATCACTATTATCTGACCTCAGGGTGTGGGAGTGAAGGGAACGGGTAGAAGGGAGGGAGGAGGGGAGGGGAGGAGGTAGGAGGGTAGGAGAAGGGGGAAAGGGAACGGGTAGAGGAGAAAAGGGGGAAAGGAACGGGAGAAAGGAAGAGGGGTATTAGAGAGAGGGGAGGGAGATGGAAAGAGGAATAGGGACGGGAAGGGAAAGAAGAAGGGTAGGGGAAGGAGAGGAGAGGGTAGGGGTTTAGTAGAGAGAGGGTAGAAAGAGAGATAGTGAAGGAATGGAGAGGAGGGGGAATAGGAGAAAGGGAGGTAGGGGAGGGAAGGGAGAGGAGAAGGGGTGGGTGGAGGGGAAGGTTTATCGCGAGAAGAAAAGAAGAAGGGACGCTAAAGTTAGCGAGAATTGCTAAATCTGGAGCGAAGTTGCCAAGTCGAATTCTCGCGGAAGATTTTGAGGTAGACGGTCAGAAGATGGATAGCTTACTAGATAGGTCGGGAAGGTGAAGAATAGGCAGCGAAGGGATGGAAGTACAAAGCTCAATGGCGGGATTGAAGAGCAACATGAGATGGAAGAAAGTGAAAAGATAAAAAAAAAAAAAAAACAGGATAAAGATGATAAAGAAATAGAGAAGATAGGGAATAGATAAAAAAAGAAAAGAAAAAATCAGGTTTTATTCTTCGTGTCTAGCGGCAACGAGGTAGAAAGAGAATACATGGGATTTTAAGATTATAAAGATTATAAAAAGGCAGATCAAAAGAATTTAGCTAAAAATACCGACCTTTCTGTATATATAAATAAACACACCCACGCATAGATTTGAATTAGTCTCTCCTACAAAAAAAAAAAAAAAAAGCTAAAAAAAAAAGTAAATAAAAAAAACATTATGTAATGGTTACGTAGAATTCATCTAGTGTTTCCACAGAGTTCTTTCATTAAATGAAGAAAAAGAAAAAAAAAAAGAAAAAAAAGAAGAAATAGAAAAAGTAAAAAAAGAAGAAGAAGAAAAGAAAGAAAAAGAATAAAAGAAAGAAAAAGAAAAAAAATGAAGAAAAAAGGAAAAGAAAAAGAAAAGAAAAAAATAAAAAGAGATAGACTAAAACCTA
>NW_020870656.1:35000-37500 GCF_003789085.1 Penaeus vannamei | reverse complement strand
AATCATGATAATCATGTCAATGGTCATGATCATTCAATGCTTTGATATACACTGCAGTTATTATGTCAGTATGAGGATCAGGAACCACATTGCATTGATGATGTTCATATGATGTTCCTCCTCAGAACATGGGGTCCTTCGAACAGCAGGTGAAAAACAACTAAGTTCTCTTTTTGACAACTTTTCCAAACATTTCTTCTTTAGTCTCTTTACTTATTATTACCATCCTCTTTCTCTTTTTGTCTTTTTTTTTTCTCTTTTTTTTCTTCACGTATCTATCTTATGTCTTCCTCTATGTGGCTATTCCATACATCGCGCAAGGGAATTTTTACTGTACATTATATTCCAGGATTTTCAACATATCCCGCAGAGTCAGGTGTCTTAAACTTCAGCGGAGAAACCTGAAGAGTTTAATGGACCGACGACCCTCAAAAAAAGGAAGAAAAAAAAATCGATTTCGTACCGTCACAGAAAAGAATATTTGGCGGTGGTCCCATTTCTATTGTCAAGTCCCGTGGCCTGTGGGGGGTTTTGTGGTGAGTTCTTGAGTGCATAAATGCTTACTAAACGTTGATAGAAATTGATATACACTCATAAACGTGTACATGATAGATGGAGTCTACCTGTGAATATAATTAGCTTAGTTTCCCCCAATGAAAATAGAAAACGGATGACAAATCACATCCCTTAGCGGTCAAGGAAACAGGATGTGAAGCAATTTCAGGTTTCGTGCTTGCAAGCTCAAGACCAAATAAAGCAATTTTGTAGCTTCCCGCTTGGACAAACTTTTGTCATTAAAGAGGTGCAAGCGAGGTTAATAAAAAAGAACAAATAGAATTTGCATAATAATGAGTTTAAGAGGAAGAAAAGTCTGGGACAAATTCTTCCCGTTCTCTGAATTCTGTTATGTTATTTTCCCCGTTGTGTTTTATTTATATGCGAGCGAACTGAATCTCTTTTTGTCGTGATTAAAAGTATTTTTTTTAGACTTTAGTTACTGATATTTGTTATATAATTGTGCAGTGTAAACAAGTTTTACTGGTAGATACATACATACATACACACATACTTATGTATATATATGTGCATATGTATATATATATATATTATATTATATATATATATATATATATATATATATATATATATATATATATACTGTAACTCTCTAAACGACAAGAATTAAGTGAAACCGATTTATGCATTACGAAGCCTTCGCAATAGAGACCATCACCCCACCTACATTTCATTCTCCCATCATCCATTTCTCTATCTCCTCCACTTTCCCCTTTGCACGAATCTCCACATGCATATGCTCATGAAACCGAACCTCATAGCCCTCGCGATTCCTCTCCCCCCATCCTACCCCCTCCATCCCTGCCCCTCCCCATCCCCCTGGCCCATTCTCCCATCCCCCTGCCCCCTCTCCCATCCCATCCCCCTGCCCCCTCTCCCATCCCCCCCCCCTGCCCCCCTCCCCACCCCCTCCCCCCACCCATCCCGGACGGCGCCGCCCTCCATCCCGTGAGCCAACAACCCGAGTCCTCCTCCAGCGCCATCCCTCGATCCCCGGCACTTAGTCCGCCGTGACGTGGCACCCCCAGCGGCACGGGCGTGGGGGCGCAAGCGATCGCGGGATGCTCAATGGGCCTCTTGCGCTGATCTCCCGCCCTCGACTCGCTAAGCCTCCGGCAGACACCCTCGATGACGGCGGGGCCCGATTGGACGGCGTTGGACGAGTGCCAGGGTGCCGGAGTGCCAGCGGCGGTGTCGTGGCCGCTCTGGGAGGCCCGGCGGGGAAGGGAAGGGAGGGCGGGGCGGGGCGCGTTGGGCCGCTGGGGCTCTCTTCCGGGACTTCTTTCTTTTGTTTTTTTTCGATTTTTTTATATATAATGTCTTTCTTTATGTTTACTACATTGTCTGTGCTTCAACCTTGCTCTCTCTCTCTCTTCTCTTTATCTCTCTCTCTCTCTCTCTCTCTCTCTCTCTCTCTCTCTCTCTCTCTCTTCTCTCTCTCTCTATATATATATATATATATATATATATATATATATATATATATATATATATATATAATAATGTATGTATGTATGTATATATATACATTTATTTATTCATTACTAATAAATGCGTTACTATTTTCTCACTTAAGAGGAATATTAATATTGTCTACGGTACTCTATTGGATATACTATATCGTCTGTAATATATGTAAATGACGGGAAATTTTACTTGCCTCTGAGCAATTATTGAGTAAAATCGAAATGAAAACAAATCAAATACAAACAAAAACAACAAACTCAACAAGGCAAAAAAATAAAAAATAAAAATAAAAAGAAGAAAAAAAAAGGCCTTTTCCTCGCTCTTTCCCTATCTCTACCCCCAGAATGCATTTCCGACGAGCGTATCCGGACACGACCCTAACCGAACCCCCGTGAGAATAAGACGAACTGTTCCGAAACCTCGACTGAGCGTTCTCGCCTGATCCGAAGCGCTTCGA
>NW_020870656.1:27500-30000 GCF_003789085.1 Penaeus vannamei | reverse complement strand
AATCCTTCTCTAGATAAAGAAAGAAAAAGAATCTGTCTATATAGTATATATATATATATATATATATATATATATATATATATATATATATATATATATATATGTATATATATATATATATATAGTCTTATGATGTATTTACCTATTTTACTTATTATTAGAAACATGTACATCCTTAATCTTGAGCAATTGCAATAATGGTTACGGAAATAGATGCATATCATTCCTGCTATTCTCATTTCCTTTTCTATGAAAAATTATGAAGATGTCATTCAGATATAAAACAAAGTGAGTTAAAGAAATGTTATTATTGACGCTCCTGTGAAACGCACAAGGTTTTCCTTTACTCCCTCATTTCACCTCCTCCTTCCTACTCGTCGTCCTCCTCCTTTTCCTCCTCCTTCCTCCTCCTCCTCCAACTCCTACTCCTCCTCCTCCTCCTCTTCCTACGCGACTTCCTCATTCACCTCCTCCTCCTGCAACTCCATCTCCTCCTCCAACTCCTACTCATTTTCCTCTTATTTATCTTCCTCTTCCCCGTCCTCCTCCTCCTCCAACTCCTCACTTTCCTCTTCTTCCTCGTCCTCCAATTCCTCCTCCTCTTCCTACTCGTCTTCCTCCTAAACTCCTCATTTTTCTCTCTTCCTCCTCAACTCATTTTCCTCCTCTCCTCTCTCTCGCCCTCCTTTCCTCAACTCCTCACATTCCCTTTTCTTTCTCATCCTCCTCCAACTCCTCCTCATCTTCCTACTCGTCCTCCTCCTCCTCATTTTCCTTATTCTTTTCTTCTTCCTCCTCCAACTCCAACTCCTCCTCCTCCAACCGCTCCTCATTTTCTTCCACCTCCTCCTTATTTTCTTCAAATTGCTCCTCTTCCTCCAACTTCTTATCTTAATCTTCTTTCTCTTCCTCCTCCACCAATTTTCCTCCTCTTCCTCTCCAACTCCTCTTCCTCCTCCTCCAACTCTTCTTTCTCCTCTTCCAACTCCTCTTCATCCTCCTCCTTCAACTTTTCCTCCTCTTCCTCCTCCAACTCTTCTCTTACTCCAACTCCTCCTTCTCCTTCTCCTCATCTCCCTTCTCAAAATAAAGAAAACAAACAAACAAATAGATTATAAAACAATAATCATATTCATATCATCACAAATAATCAGTCGATAATAATAATTTATCAAAAGAAGAAGAAAAAGAAAAGAAGGGGAAGAAGAAGAAGAAGAAAGAAGAAGAAGAAGAAGAAGAAGAAGAAGAAGAAGAAGAAGAAGAAGAAGAAAGAAGAAAAAAAGAAGAAGAAAAGAAGAAGAAAAAGAAGGAGAAAAGGAATAAATGAACATACTTTTTTTTTCTTTTCTTTTAATTTATAAGATATCTTTTCTTCTCTTTTATAAAAGTCAATTAGATTGTTTTTAACACGTGTGCGACTTTCTTAAAATCATGGAGTCAGTCTTCTAGAAAAAATAACAATGAAAAATTTTGAACAAGTTATTGATGAAAGTAAAAAGACTCAAAGACATTTCGTTTATTTTTAGAATTGTTATGAAAGAGAGATTTCGTTTTGCTCTTCCTCCTTCTCTTCTCGTCTTCCTACTCCTCCTTTTCTCCGTCTTCTTACTCCTCCTTCTCTTCTCCGTCTTCCTACTCTCCTCCTCTTCTCCGTCTTCTACTCTCCTCCTTCTCTTCTTCTTCTACTCCTCATCCTCCTCTTCTCCGTCTTCCTACTCTCCTCCTCTCTTCTCCATTTTCCTATTACTCCTCCTTCTCTTCCTGGTCATCCTACGCGTCTTTTCCCTCTTCCTCCTTCTCTTCTTCTTTCTCGTCATCCTACTCGTCTTTTTCCTCTTCTCTTCCTCGTCATTCTCTTCTCCTCTTTCTCCTCTTCCTCGTACGCGTCCTTATCCCCTTTGTACGTTTCTTCTTCCTCGTATACTTCCTTCTCCTCCTCCTCTTCCTTTTCCTTCTTCTCGTACGCTTCCTTGTAAACATCCTCCTCTTCTTTATTCCTCATCCTCCTTCTCCTCGTACGCTTCCTCCACCTTTCTATTCCTCGCCTACGCTTCCTCCTCCTCCTTTCTCCTACGTTTCCTTTACCCCCTCGTACACTTCCTCCTCCTCATCCTTCCCCTTTTCCTCCTCCTCATCGACGCTTCCTCCTCGTCGCCTACGCTTCCTCCTTCTCCTCCTCCTCGCCTACGCTTCCTCCTCCTCCTCGTCGCCTACGCTTCCTCCTCGTACGTTCGCTTCTCCTCTTCTTCCTTTGCCTCCTCTTTCTCCTCCTCCTATGGAGTAATAACAGAGAATAAGAATTACTATAGACGAAAAAAACAAGGTCGGAAACAAAAGCCAAATAGCACAATAGACGATTAGAATAGGGAAGAGTTCGATCCTCCTCCCCCGGAAAAAAAATAGATAAATGAATAATAAAAAAAAAATGAGATAAAGTACACGTACGTGGATGGAATGAATAGATGAACATTACATGAGCGAAGGGAATTGCAAGATAGAC
>NW_020870656.1:20000-22500 GCF_003789085.1 Penaeus vannamei | reverse complement strand
CATCACCAGGTAACTCATTGCATCCGGTACCCTATATACAGGGGTAACTAGTATTATCATTACCTTTATTACCTTTGCTAAGGAGGGTATGTTTACGTACGTCACCTGTGTACTTGGGAAAGAGGTGTAATAGTAATAATAATTTCAATATTTCATTAATATTTATAGTAATAATAATAATAACAATAATAATAATAATAATAATAAATAATAATAATAATATAATTAAAGTAATACCAATGTTGATAATATTGATAATCATAATAATAATAATGATAACATGATGATATGAACAATAACTATAACGAAAATGATGAAAAGATGAATAAACGACTGCATACACAAGATACACGAACTCATTCACAGAGGCCTTCCTGCTCAATTTATATATCATGATTGAATACTTAAAAGTACACTTAACGATTCTTGTTTATGCTCTCTGCTTGTTTTCGATTATATGATGATGATGATGATATGATGATGAGATGATGATGAATGATGATGATGATGATGATGATGATGATGATGATGATGATAATGATAATGATGATGATGATGATGATGATGATGATGAATGATGATGAAATGATGATGATGATAATAATAATAAAAATAATGATATTAATAATAAACTTTTCTCTAATCCAGGCTTCGTATAGATCTAGTGTTATGAAGATCTGTCATCTAGGTTACATTTGGCCAAAGTGTCCAAGTGCTCTTTGCTAATTAGCTGCAATCTAGAGTTACATCTGACAAGGTCGTTGGACATGCTAAAGGAGCGAGATTTTCATTCCTATTGCACATCAGATGGCAATGTATACACGTACCCTTCTCTGCATGTACGTATGAGGGCGTGTGTGTTTTATATGTATGCAATATCGGTGTTTATCTAGTCACTGTAGCATAAGGAAAGGTGTAGGAGCATGGTGATATTCGCATCATAACGGCAGAGTGAGTTTTCCAAGGTGGTGGAGGAAGGTGGTGTAATTACTGATGAGTTTGGTATAGTTCAGTGAACAAACAACCTGCCTCTAACTAGATAACTGCCTCCTGCGCCAAACGATCGCTTATGTTCTCTTTAGCGTGACTCTTTGTAAACAGTGTTCAAAGAGTATGCGGAAGTCATTATGTATGTTATTTTTTTTTCTTCTTTTCTCTCCTAGCTCTCGCAGTTTCTCTCTTTTTCCGAGATTTTACTTTTAATCTTACTCTCTCTCTCTCTCTCTCTAAATGTATAAACACACACACACACAGACATACATGGATACATATATATATATATATATATAATATATATATATATATATATATATATAATATATATATATATATATATATATATATATATATATATATATATATATATATATATATATATATATATATATATATATATATATATATATATATATGCATGTAATACACACACACACACACACACACACACACACACACACACACACACACACACACACAACACACACACACACACACACACACACACACACACACACATAATATATATATCCTCTCTCTCTCTCTCTCTCTCTCTCTCTCTCTCTCTCTCTCTCTCTCTCTCTCTCTCTCTCTCTCTCTCTCTCTCTCTCTCTCTCTCTCAGTCTAGAAGAAAACAAGGAAAAAATGAACACTACGACAATATCATCGAAAAAACAGGAGAGTGTGGCGCTGATAAAAAACCTTATATTGTTGGAATTATTTACATGATGCGTGAAATAAAAGGTAATTATTAGTTATTGTCCTTATCGTTATTATTATTATTATTGTTATTATTATTATTATTATTATTATTATTATCATTATTAATATTATCATCATTGTGATCAGTGTTATATTTTTATTATCCTCATTACCTCCGTCAAGTAGGTTATGTTTTTGGTCGTGTTTTTTTTTTTTTTTTTTTTTTTTTTTTGTTAGCAGGATGATTCGAAATGTTAAGATTTGATTTTCTTTCTGAATTTTTTACCAGAACTGTGTCTTATCTTAACTTCGATGCCGGCAAATTTTGGGGGCGGTCCGGATATTATTTATCCGCTTGTTAGCTGGATAACTCAGGCATTTATGAATAGATTTTTTAATGAAAAGTTTACCAGAGGTGTGTGCCTGCTTGATTTACATTTCATAATTATTTATTGTAAGCTGAATCCAGATGTTTTATTTTATTTATTTATTTATTATTATTTATTTATTTATTCATTTATTTATTTATTTATTTATTTATTTATTTATTTATTTATTTATTTATTCATTTATTTATTTGTTTATTTATTTATTTATTTTATTTATTCTATTTATTTATTATTATTATTATTATTATTTTTTTTTTTTTTTTTTTTTTTTTTAAGGATTGCATCATTACCCCTGTTGTCTTGCCCCCGCCAAGGAGGTTATATTTACGGACGTCAACTGTGTACTTACGAAAGGCGTTTTTGATGTATTTAGGTGTGAATAATTTTATTGCATCAGTGATCTAATTACCCTG
>NW_020870655.1:104451-105845 GCF_003789085.1 Penaeus vannamei | reverse complement strand
TTCTTTCTTTTTTCTCTTTCTTTCTTTCTTCTTTCTTTCTTTCTTTTATTTCTTTCTCTTTCTTCTTTTCTTTCTCTTTCTCTCTCTTCTCTTCTTTCTTTTCCTCCCTTCATTTCCCTCCCCTCTTTCTCCTTCTCCCCCTTTTTCTCTTTCCCCTTTCTTTAGTTCCCTCTCCCGCGTGCTTCTTCCCTCCCTCTCTCTCTCTCCCTCTCCTACCCTCTGCCCCCTTCCTTCTCTCTCCCCCCTTCTCTTCTCTCTCTCTTGTCCCCCATCTCTCTTCCCTCTTCTTCCCCTTCTCCTTCTTCCCTTTCCCTCTCTCCCTCTTCCAACCCCCTCTCTCCCCTCCCCCCTCTCTTCTCCCTCCTCCTTCCCTTTTCCCTCCCTTCTCCTTCTCGCCCTTCGCCCCTCTCCATCCCCTCTCCCCCTCTCCCCCCCTCTCCATCCCTCTCTTCCCCCCTCTCTCTCTCCTTCTTCCCTCTCTCTCTCCTCCTCTCTCGTCTTCCTTCCAGAATATTTCCGCATCAAGAGGATTAAATAAACAATTTTTTTTCTTACTATTGACTATTGTATAAAAAAAAGAGAGGTATATATATATATATATATATATATATATATATATTATATATATATATATATATAGAGAAGAGATGAGAGAGAGAGAGAGAGAGAGAGAGAGAGAGAGAGAGAGAGAGAGAGAGAGAGAGAAGAGAGGAGACGAGAGAGAGAGAGAGAGACAAGATGAGACAGAGAGAGGAGAGAGAGAGAGCAGAGAGAGAGAAGAGACAAGAGAGAGACAGAAGACGAAGAGACAGAGAGAGAAGAGAAGAAGAGACAGAAGACAGAGACAGAGAAAGAAGAAGAAGAAGAAAAAAAAAATGGCACAGGTGTTGTTGCGTTATATAAGCGTATAATTTCCCTTTAGTTACTGGAATGTCTTCGCTATTTATATACGGAAGTCTGTTTCTTAATGATAACCATGTGTGAGATGAGCCTTTATGTATGTATATTTTTTATGCATTTTTCTTCTCTCTCTTCTCTTCTTATCATGGGGGGAGGGGGGAGGATCGTAAAGATGTTTTTTTTTTTTTGTATGTATTTATTATTTATATTTGTTGTGTTGTATTTATGTGTTGTGTGTGTGTTGTCTTGTGTGTGTGTGTGTTGTTAAGAAGGTTGATGGTGTAGATTGATATGTTAATGGTATGAGTGTTTGGGCTTTGATGTTTATGTGTAGGTATGTGGGAGTGGGTTTGTATATATGCACATACCCATGCCCACGATAAAACGCACGCACGTACTCACACACACACACACACACACACACACACACACACACACACACAACACACACACACACACACACACACACACACACACGCACACACACACACACA
>NW_020870655.1:96951-99451 GCF_003789085.1 Penaeus vannamei | reverse complement strand
AAACCTTTCCGTCAACTTTTTTCAGCCAAGAATAGTCAAATCAAGAGTTATATTCGAGAATGTTTGTATTTATGTTAAATAAAATTGTCACAAAATTGACGGAAAAAGTGCTAGTGTGACAGCATCTTTAGACGTCAATGTAAAAGTCTTCTTTCTTGATGGTTAAAAAATAAATGAATAAATAAATAAATAAATAAATAAAGTGAAAACAAATACTATTGGGTTTCTCAAAGTCTTGAAATAGGATAACTTACTATAAAATAAGAATTAAAATCTCGGTCGAAGTGTTATGTGTGTACAAATGATGAAGAAATAGATGCTTACATCATATGATTATTGACACAACAAAAATTCTTAAACACACACACACACTCACGCACACACACACAACACAACACAACACACACACACAACACAACACAACACAACACAACACAACACAACACAACACAACACAACACAAACACAACACAACACACACAAACACAACACAACACACACAACACAAACAAAACAAAACAAAACAAAACGCACAAAAAAAATAAACAAACAAACAAAACACGGAAAGACGAAGAGCTAATCACTGCCCCATTTATAGCTCTTCCCGTGGCACCTTCTCCAAGTCAGCATCCACAGCATCAGGCCGAGCAGAGACACAACAGAAGCGACAACAGGGGACTCGTTGCAGAAGGCGAGGCGGAAGATGCAACAAGATGCAACAACAGATGGCACAACAACCTCGCTATCGAGAGGATGTTTGCATTTTTTTTTCTCGGTCACCGGAAACGACGAAACTACTTCTTTGATGGGGGACACTTACAAAAAAAAAAAAAAAAAAAAAAAAAAAATGGTATGTCTGAAAAAAAGACGAAACTACTTCTTTGTTGGGGGACACTTACAAAAAGAAAGAAAAAAAATGGTATGTCTGAATTGATTAAAATGATCTTCAGTTTAGACTTGGAAGAAATGTGAAGAAATTATAATTTTGTTTTTAGGGAAAAACAAAAAAGAAAGAATGTCTGAACTGATAAACAAAACAAATAAAAAAAAAATCTTCAGTTTTGACTTGGAAGAAATATGAAGAAATATTTTTTTTTAGGGGAAAAAAATGTGTCTGAACTGATAAGAATGATCCTCAGTGTAGACTTGGAATACCCAACAATGTAGAGAAGTGAAGATTTTGTTTTTATATAATTCATGAGATAATCTACCTTTAATTTTTTTTCAATTCGCGAAAAGGGTGAGTGATTGAGATTAAAAACAATATCTTCAAGCATACATATAAACGACATAAATGATGTTTTGACTGATATCTCCTCATAGATTTAATTAAAAAATTTGGGTTAGTTTCCCCTGGATTTCCGAAGACCTTGGAAATTATTCTGCCAATGAGATTTTCATATGAAATCTTTTAATGTCTTCCTTTGTTATCTCTCTGTCATTATTCCTTTCTTCCTTCTTCGATTTCTCCTCACCTTCGTCACTCTCATCCTTGACCTTTCTAAGATCCCAAACCGCCTTCTTCTTTTATTTTATTGCTGATTATCTTCCATTATTTTCTTTGTTCATTCATCCTCATTCTTTCCCCACTTTTCTTCATTCTTTTTTTGATCCACTTCTGAATCTCTGCGTTATCCACTTACTCGAAATCTCTGTCTCTTATTGATCCACTTTTAAAAACTCTTTTTCATTCACATCTAAATATCACTCTAAACCTCTATTTCTCTTTATCCACTCCTAAACCCTCTATCCACTTTCTCTGTCTCTTATTGATCCACTTTTAAAAACTCTTTTTCATTCACATCTAAACCTCTTTATCCACTCCTAAACCCCTCTATCCACTTCCAAACCTCTTTATCCACTCCTAAACCCCTCTATCCACTTCTAAACCTTTATTTCATCCATTTTTAAACCTCTTCATACAGATCCTCCAATGAATCCACATCCACAGCTCTCCTTTATCAAAATTTCCAAGACCTCATCTTTATTCATTTATTCTAATCATCTTCATTATCCACTGACCCTAATTTTTTTTTCTTTATATATATATATCACTCATTCGAAGCCTCCTACTTCTCTTTTTTATTCCTTTATCCCAATTATCTTCGTAACAAATGTAACTTCCAACCCTAGTTAGTTCTTCTATCAAGAGTTCCCTCATAATCATCTTCTTTTCTCATAATCCCTCTTTTTATTTTCATTTTTATTTTATCTTATTTCTTCCTCCTTCCCTCCTCCATCTGATTGTCTCCCTTTCCTAGCAGTTCTGTCTGTTTCTTTGCCTGTATTTTTTCTCTCCCTTTTCTTTTCTTTCTTTTCTTCTTTCTGTCCCCCTTCTCTTTATCTTCTCTCTCTCTCTCTCTCTCTCTTTCTACTCTTTCTCTCTCTCTCTCTCTCTCTCTCTCCTCTCTCTCTCTTCTCTCTCTCTCTCTCTCTCTCTCTCTCTCTCTCTCTCTCTCTCTCTCTCTCTCTCTCTCTCTCTCTCCTATATATATATATA
>NW_020870655.1:75951-80850 GCF_003789085.1 Penaeus vannamei | reverse complement strand
GAGAGTGGAAGGAAGAGAGAACATAAGAGAACCAAAGACGAGGTAGGATAGAGTGTGGTGAGAGATGCTACGGTAGAGATTGTGGTATTTATAGGTACGTACGGATTACGGTATCATCATGGGTTGTGACAATTTCAGTGAGTGAGGGATTCCTGGACGTGCGAACCGTGATATAAGTAAGAGGGAGAGAAGTGTGAGAGAGGCGCTAGTATATGGGGAGAGCCAGTTCAATACCGACACATTTGGCAACCGAGACTGATAGCAGGGGAGGGGATGAATAGGTTACGAGAGAAGGGGAAAGATGAGAGGGAGACTGAAGATTGTGTAAAAAGGATGTACCAAAAATGACAGCTTGCTAGGGTAGAGAATAAGGAAAAGGGGAGGGGAGAGAGGAGATAAGAAGGAAGGAGAGGGAGGAGGAAAAGAGAGAAAATTGTTTTAGAGGAGGAGTCTCTGGCCCTTTGTGATCCATGGGGGGGTGCATACCAGCTCACCAGACCCCTGCCTAGTAAAACAAAGAATTCTCCAAATGTTCACGGCATGAGAAAGTGTGACTGCCATGCGGGAAGGGCTGTGTCAAGTCTGCCGGATGCTCTCTCCTGCTGCGAATATGTGGAGGATTCTTTGCTTTTTTGGGCAGGGGTTTCAGAGGGCACAGCCCCCTACACTAAACAATATAGTGTCTGTGTATATTATTTGCATTTAACATGATTTTCCCTAGTACCTCTCATGCCCTCCCATGCTATCAGGCCAAGAATATGGGGGTTAGGGGGGTTTCTTTACAATATTTTCTATATATTTGGAAACGAGACAGTAAGAAGAATCCAACGATACCAAAGTCATCACGATCTGTTATGCCGATGTATTAGAAAAATACCGTCTTGTATTTATTTCCTAAACCTTTATTAGCACTCTGTTACAGCCTTTAGAGGATAGTAAAACGTGTGCTCCAATCCTTGCCCCCAACCTTCAATTCATATTCACAAATCCCTCAGAACATCCTCCCTCCCATCTGACTCGTTTTGTACAGATTTCACCCTTATTTTCAAAGCAGGTGACTGGACTGGCCCATCCAATTATTGCCCTATCTCTCTCACCTCAATCATCTTCAAAATATTTGAACACATACAGAAACATGTAATGAATCCTCTTGACACCAACATATTAATTGACACAACATGGATTCTGACCCAAACAATCATGCATATCCGACCTCATTGTTACTCATCATTATATTTCTAGACTCTTGGAAAGACGTGATGTGAAACAGGTTGATGCTATTGTATTAGACTTGGCCAAAGCCTTTGACAAAGTCCCCTACAAAAGACTGGCACAAAAACTAGAGTTTTACGGAATCACTGGACCAACTCTTCACTGGATCACAGCTTTCCTTTGCAACAGGATCCAATGCGTTCTTCTTGACGGTACTGTCTCAAACTTTATGCCTGTCTCTTCTGGTGTGTCCTGTCTTAGGTCCATTTCTTTTCTTACTCTATATAAATGATCTCCAACTACCCATCCCTAATTCTACAGCAAGACTTTTTGTTGATGACCGCCTCATCTGTTGATTTGTTTAGATACCTGATGACTGCAAACTCCTCCAGACTAATCTTGACTCCATCGAGCAATGGGGAGCCACATGGGAAATGGATTTCTGACCAGATAAATGCAAAGTCATAAACTCTCTCCACATAATCCACTCACAGCAACTACCCAACACACCATCACGCAAATACTTTGGTATCACACTACATGCCAACGTGATATAAATAATAATTGGACATTGACATAGCCAACGGACAATATAAAGCTAATCAAACACAGGAACTTGCACGGATGTACACAAGACACTAAACACACAGTTTATAACACCTTTGTCCATCCAGCACTGTAGTATTGTGCAATAGCGTGGGACCCACACACACAAACAAACATCAACAAACTAGAAAAAATTAATATCGCAGCAGCTAGGTACATTATGAACGACTACACTAAAACTCCTGGTACCACAACATGAATGAAATAACAATTGCACATTGGCACCTTCTCAATATGCAGACAAGCATACAGACAAACAATTATATCCAAAATCAAACAACGAAATTGACATAAACAAGAATACTTAAACCATGTATACACACCTAATGCATGAAACGCCTACAACCAGAAGTAGGTGACATATCACATCAGTACAGACTCCTTCAAATGCTCATACTTTCCATGCACCATTCGTGACTAGAACAGACTCCCACAACACATTATACACGCAGACAAAACAGACACCTTCCACAAAATTACACTAATGCATCTCAGATCCCACATATGAAACACTCAGACTTAGTTTCTTTACACCCCTTTGCCTCCCCACCCCCAGATAACCAACTGTCTCATAAGCTTGAAATGTACTAGTTATTAGCATCGTATGCTTTAAACCTATTGTGATATTTTTGTCATTTCGTGGTAAATATGAGGCCACATGAATGGTAATGCCACAAATAAAGGAAGAAGATTGTGGAAAGTGCTATTGACAGCCTAAGTCTATTCAGTGCTCCCAGGTTTCAGCAATATCTTGCTATCCATAAGGAGGTGAAGAGAATGTTTGTCTCTGATCAGTGCATAAAGAATGACTGAATACAGTATATAAGTAATTACAGTAATAATATACAACGAATAAGTCACTATAATGTATAATTCAGGGGCCGGTGTCCCCTTCAACCTTTACCCCAGGTGGGGCTGCCACCCCCCAACCATCTTTCTGGAATACTAAGCATCCACCATCCATCCATGTTTGGAGGGATAGAACCTAGGAATCACCTCAAAATTAAGGTGGTCTAGTGGATTGAGTGACCGTCTTGCAATCTCTTGCAACAGCGGTGAGGGATTGAATCCCGATTGGAGAGGTTAATATATTCATGTTATTACTAGTTTACCCCATAATTTTCCTATTATGAAATTGTTTCAGTTACATGCAAAAGTATTGTGAAAAATTACCTCAATGCTGTAAGGTGGCTGATTCTCTTGTTATTTTCCATTGCAAATGATATAAAGGAAAGTATTGATAATGTTTATGAAGTGACCTTTCCCCTCTGAGATTGTCTATTACTCTGGCCATTCCTGGGAAATCCACAAACATTGCTACGCCCAGAGACCCTGGCAATTGTTGCAACCTATATTCATAATTTCTGATATTGTATTTTGCCTATGCCGATTATTTCACGTATTAATGAGAGTAGTTTTTCTTTGATTATTATAATGCCATTACATTTTCCTGTAAATGTATAACAATTTATTATGTGGTGCACAACTTTCTTATTATGAACTTGCGAAAGTGGTACCATAGATAAAAAGTGTTTTATCTTCGGTCATTCTTTCCATTACAAGCAGATTTTAACGTGTACTACATGACTGTGGGGAACTGAAACTAAATTTCAAATTGTAACCTTTCTATCAAAGAAATTTCAATAATTTTTTTATTTTCACACAGCTGTCCAACCTTGCAACTATTATTCGTTGTTTCTATTATGCTCATTGTTACATATGAGAATCCTGTTACATATGAGAATCTGTTGTTTTCTGTTACATATGAGAATCTGTTACATATGAGAATGTTGTCTGTTACATATGAGAATCTGTTGTTTTCCATTGCAAATTATATAAATGAGTTTTGGTAACTATATACAAAGTGACTACATCCCACTGATGATAAGTCCCTATTACTCTCGCCACTCAAAATCCTCCCTAACCTGGGGGCTTTGTCCCCCATCCTATCGCTATATTTCTCTATCGAAGGCACTGCCTATGGTCCCCACCCAATCAACGTGGACTTACTCTCTGCCTGGCATTTGTTGCGACTTATTTTCATTTCTGACATTATTCTTTGTCTGTGCAGATTATTTTATGTTTCAGTGAGCATATTTTTCTCCTTTATGAAATTTTCATTACATTTTCCTATAAATTTATACCAAAATATTATGTGTTGCAGTATTTAATTATTTTGAACTTGCAAATGAAATATCATAGATGAAAAGTGTCATATTTTCAATCATTCTGACCATTACAGGCAAAATTTACTGTGTACTATATTGCTGTGGGAAAAAGAAACTATGCTGAAGTTTCAAGTGCATGTGGATATAATTCATCCTGTACGATTACATGAAAATGTCTTATTTTGAAGGCCACGTTTATTGTCTTCTAAACATGTATGTAAAAAATCATAACCAGAAATAGAATACTTTGGTTCCTGAAGTGGAAACTTCATTCTTTGGAACTTTCATCATGTAAACACATTGGCTGTATTTAATCTATATCCAATTGAAATTTTCTTTCTTCTGAAGTCAAGTGTGATGTTAGTGTAGTGTTAAGCAGGAACCATGACTTCTCTTTGTGATCTGGCAAAAGCCATTAGACTTGCTAGAAGTATGTGGTGATATTTTTTTGGCCATTTCACTGAGGTTGCACTGATGGGTGCATGGCTAGTAGTGGATAAGTGCAGGTGTATGCTAAACATTTGTGCAAAATTGTATCCTTTGGTTAATCTTAAAAGTATGGATGCCCTAAACTAGGGCATATTGAAGTAACAACATTTCAAATTGTTGAATAAAGTTTGTGATGAGTTGGTGACTACATCCTTGCTGTAATGAATTTCCTATTTTTATTCTAAAACTTGTGAGCTTCAGTTTTACAAGGATCATATATCTGTTTTGTAATTGTCCAAATAGGTTTTGGAGGTCAACTTGTAAAGTAGATATAAGAAAAAAAAATAGTAATCAGAAATTAGTAATACTTGCATTAGTTTTCTCTGGCATTATATAGCTACATGTTCTTCACCTATAGCAGAAGCTGAAGACACACTACTGTCTTATTCTTGGATAAAGTTTTCAACATGTATGTATGAATTAT